>NKZK01000421.1:0-99011 GCA_002370145.1 [Candida] ipomoeae | reverse complement strand
CTACTACACTACTACACTACTACACTACTACACTACTACACTACTACACTACTACACTACTACACTACTACACTACTGCTAATAGTACTACTGACTACTGACTACTGACTCCATTGTACATCTACTGGTACATATTGACATGTACACTACTTCAAAGGACTTCTATGTAGTTCTATACACATATTACATGTTAGATCCACCATAGGTAGTGCTCACCTCTTGAGGTACTATGAAGCCTCGCCGTCTAAGCCTAACAACGACTATTGCATAAGGCCTTCTACTCAGCCGTCTACCCAGCCATCTGCCAGACATCATTGTACGAGGTACCAGGATGACCTGCGAAGAGCTAGAACAATGACCGCTAAGGAGTTTTTCGGCTGACACCTTTTCTCTTGAACAGTTATATGAGCAGCTCAGCATCCTTTTTTTGAGGGATCACCAACGGATAAAGATATCATAGTACCTAACTTTCACAAGAATCTAACATTTCACTATATACCACACTACATACTAAGACTGTTAGATTCACTATAGGCAGGGCACTATCATTGACTTATGAAGTCTCGCCGTCCAGCCCTAACAATGGCCAATGAATAGCGTAATCACATACCATTTGACAGTATCGGTATCGGTTGGGACAATTACCAAGAACAAATAAATTATATGTCAAAATTACATACAAATCATATAGGTATAACGAATACTAAGTGACTTTCATTAGATTTATCAGAATTGATATTATTAGCTAATAATATAATAAAGAATTATTTAAATTATTATTATTTTGTATATAATAGAAATAGATTAAAGAGATATGTATTTTATATTGTAAAAGATACAGTTTTACGTACTATAGCTGCACTGCTATTGTTCTGGTTCAGAATCTTTCGAAGACACGTTTTCTCTTCAAAACACTAAAAAAGAGCTCCGAGTCCGGTCTTTGAGGAATCATCAATGAAAATAGTAAGATTAGGTAATTCACGTGCTAACAAGAATCTAACTGAATTAATAAAGTAGTTGCAACCACTATTATTGGTATATGCAGGACCAACCACTACTTTTGGTATTTCCAGGACCAACCACTACCAGTACTATTTCCAGGTCATACCACTACTATTATTTTTTGCAGGTCCTAAAACCACGTGTTTCACTTTAGTGACTCTGAAGTTTAGTTGATATTCATATAAAATTATGGGGGTGATCAGCTGGACTAGAGTGTACTACTGTGAGTAAAGCAGCATTAGTGCCTGACTCTACTATTAACATTAATTAATTAATTTAGCTATGGACAGTCTATAACAGTTCTTCAAGCCAAGTCTAGCCACGTCACTCAAAATGATCAGCGTACCTCATCTTGACTACCAATCAGCATTCAAGTAATTAGTCATGATCAAGGTATCTCATATCTTGACTACCATTGGTGTCCCATATCTTCTCATATCTTGACCACCATTGGTATCCCATATATTCTCATATCTTGACGACCAATAGAATTCAAGTATCTTCACTTTGCCATTGGTATCTCATATCTCGACTTTAACCAGTCGACTTTCTTCACTAGTATTGACTCTGAAATTTTGACTCTGACTGAACTGTGACTCAGACTCAGATTCAGACTGAATTGTCTCTGACTTTGACTTCATCTGACCATCTGACCATCTGACCATCTGACCATCTGACCTGACTAGTAGCCGAGGGAATTGGCGAACTGGGAGGCGCCTCCACTCTCCTGCATGGCCATCATGAACTCCTCCAAAATGGCAAAGGCAGAAGATACTCCGACCACCACCGAAACGGTTTTTCCAGCAGCTCCAACCAACTCGCCCAAAACGGAAAGACCCACCAATGCAGAGGCTCCAGTCACGGCAGCCACAGGAATGGTTCTGGAGAGCTCCTTGGCCACAGAGGCATCTCTCTTTCCGGCCATGATGATGCTCTGGTCCTTGAATTGCTGCGCAATGTCCTTGGGCCCAGATCCCGAAACTACACACCACTTGTTGGCGAAAAACGCACTGGCCCCAACAAGAGACACCGTGTACACCACAGCTCTGATTGGAGATAAAACAGACGAGGTCAAGGATGCAGGAGCAGAGAAGTAGAAGACCAAGCCACCAGCCACGGCACCTGCGTCGTTTCTGGATTCAAGCAACGATGCTGCATATGGATGGAATGGAGTCACGGCCAACGAAACAAAGTGCAAGATAATTTGCACGTGGGCAATGGCAGTAAATGCAAAAAGCACAGGCAACGCTCCGGTATACAACATCCGAATAGGGTAAACATTGGCAGTTCCCCTGGCTCTAGAGGAGCGAACGGCAATCTCCATGCGGAAGTTCTGCAACACTATAGTGGCAAGACCAGTAGCCACGGCCAAAAGCACCATTCCAATACAGGGGAACCCAGACCGCGTAAAGATTCCCACAAGAGCATCCTTGATCTGGCCCAATTCCATCGAGAACAAGCTCTTGACCAAGTACGTCACCACTCCATACGTCTGAGGAACCCCATCAGGAGTAGCAGAAACAAGCTCCATTCCCACCACATCTCTCACGAGCCCAGTAGCAGCATTCAAAGCAAGGAAACACAAGATTCCCGAGCCAAAGCCGTAGCCCTTATCAATGACCTCCACCATGAGCGTCAAAAGAACATTCCAGCCGAAGATCTGCACGAAAATAAGCAAATACGAGCCGTACGGCTGGAACTCTACAGAGAAGCCCCGGATCACCAGGTCATAGTAGCCGGACGCAATCAAGCCCACGGCCAACACCGCACTCATCACAAACGACGTCAACTTCTGAGCACTCTGGAACAACTCCCGGTCCGCAGCATACGAGAAGTTCACCTTGACCAACCGGAAACCTGCAGCAAGCTGCCACACAAAAGCAGCAGACACCAAAGGCAACAAGCCCAACTCCAAAAGCGAGCCTTGCTCCATGGCAAACAAGGGTCTAAGTGCAGGAAACGGGTCGGCCATCTTCAACGGCGCATCCTTGACCAAGCCGTAGATGGGGATCTGCGCCAACATAAAGAGAATGCCGCTTCCAATGGAGAAGATGACTTTCTCGTCGAGCGAAATGGTTTCCACGGGGAACTCGATCTCCGGCATCACCGGCAAAAACACCTTGACAAAGTCAAGAAGGCGGACTGTGGTTAGTATAGAAAAAAACAGATAAAAACAGGAAATCACACTGAATTCCACACTGAATTCCACACAGAAATTCAGAAAAAAGCAGGCAGAAATCCAGCCAGAAAATCACACTGAAATCCAAAAATTCAGCCAGAAATTCACACTGAAATCCACACTGAAATCCAGAAAAAATCACCAGAAATTCAGCCAGAAATACAGCCAGAAATCCACAGAGAAATCCATAAAATTCCAGATAATTCCAGGAAACTACACAGAAATCCACATAGAAATCCAGGCAGAAACCGGAAAAAAGCCACACAAAATTCCAGAAAATTCCAGGAAACCACACAGAAATCCAAGTAGAAATCCAGAAAAAAACCACCAGAGATCCAGAAAAAACCAGGAAATCACACAGAAGTTCAGGCAGAAATCCAGAAATCCAGGCAGAAACCAGAAAAAACCACACACAAAATAAGAGAGCCAGTCAGACAAAGACCACACCAAAGGGGATCAAGAATATGACCATAGTATGGAGACTCCAGAACACCTAAATATGGATATTCCAGAATATCATGACTATGGACATTAAAAATACCATGACTATGGATATTCAAGAATATCATAAATATGGAGACTCAAGAAAATCATAACTATGGATATTAAAAATATCATAACTATGAATATTCAAGGATTGTACCATAAATTGTACCATAGTATCGAAAGAACTGGCCAGATCCAACTGTGCGAACTCGTATTCTATGGTACTGTCCTGGCCTAGACCACTGAATTACTGCTGGGTGTGTGGGTTCGATACCGATCCTGAAAGGGAAAGTCACGTGACCGGTACTATAGGGTTGGATTTAACGACTTGGGTGGGCTATAGGAGTGGGCTATTAAGGGTGAATTGGTGGGTTGGGGATTTGCGTGCTCGACTTATGATAGGCTCAGATAAGCCTGAGAGTAGTGGACCTTGAATTCTCTAAAATCTTGAATTCTCTATGGTGTAGAGATCTTATGATATGCAACCTGCATATACCCGGGCTGCTGGTCATGTGACTCGAGTGCCCAACGCTTTTCTTGAAAAATACATACATCCACTCATTTGGAAGATGGAGGAAAGAGTAGAACTGGCTGGAAAATGGACGAAGTGAGGCCGTCACGTGTGCAGGTCCAACCCGCCCAGAAGGCGCGCGTCCATCTGGGAATACATCCGTACATCCAGTGGTAAATCTGTACATCACACCCGTACACCTAACACTATATCCATAGATGCAACGACATTTCCGTAGGCCGGAATTCAAGAACAACTTAGCCCTGGGCTGCAGGAATACCACCTCTAATATACAGAAGGGAAGAATGGTCCAGTGTATAGAGGCTTAGCATAATTCAGGACATTGCTTCTCTCGCAGGTGTATCTTTTTTCAAGAAAAGATACTTTATACGGAATTATTTTTACTACTTTATTAATAGTAACATTCGTTATTTTACAATATTTAGAGTTTATATTCTCTTCATTCACTATTACTGATGGAGTCTATGGTTCTACTTTTTATTCATTAACTTCCCTCCACGGTTTACATATGGTTATTTTATTATCAATATAGTATTTTATATTGATATTTATGTCCGAGATACCTATATTCTTATATTTGATATGTTATAGATATGATTATGGTGGGTATAATGTTATCCTTATGTTCTTGAAGAGTTTACAATTATGATTTCACGAATAATAGCCATGTCTTTGCAGAAGCTACAGTTATATATTTACATTTATTAGATATATTATGATTATTTATATATATAATATGTTATTCATGAGGTTCTTAAATTTATAAAGATCAAAAGAAATGTAATAAAAAACCAATGTAGTTTTCTACATATACCGCCAAAGGCTAAGTATATTTTTCCTGTTTTAGGACGGACATATATTCATATAATAATCTATAAAACAGAAAAAATAAATATATAGGAAATAAAATAAAAAGGTATATATTAATATTAGTGTTATTTCGATTGTAAAAAATTGATCTTTAAGAATTCTGAAGGGCCAATGAATGTTTGCATGGGATCAGTATATATTGAATATATGACTGCACAGAATCTTGTAGAGCTGTGTTTACTGTGGAGCTGTGTTTAAATGGACATCGAGTGGGTTAGTGGTTTGTATGAGGCTAGAGGGCTCACATGGTAAGCCGGAAGATTTTAGTACAATTGTATATCATCATACGTGATCATGTAGTAATATGTGGTTACAACCATGTTGTTATGTTCTTTAATACATTTATGCCTAACTAAAACTATGTTCGTTGATGGTTCCTCAAAGAGAGGAACCGAAGTGGCTTAAATAACTTTGAGAGAAACGTGGCATCGAAAAACTCTCCACTAGAACAATGGTAAGGATTGTTCCAGAATATTCGAAAGAGCCATCGTAGTACTTCATACAACGATGGTCGTGACACGGCGTTTGTAATGGCCATTGTAACAATCGGACTGAGAGACTTCATAATACCTTCATAGGCAGGGCCCTGCCTATGGTGGATCTAACACATGTGATCATATGACTCTGTAATAATTCCAGTGCATAGATAGGCATAATAGGAAAGGGTAGTACGGAGTAGTGTGGTATGGCGTGCACTAACATTCCAACTGGCGTGTTACATACCTCCCAAATTGACAGAATGTAATACATTCTATATAAGGAACAATGTAGTACTACGAATAAAGTAATAGGAATATAGTACTAGGAATATAGTAGTGTATAGTAGTGGCTGTGGTGACTATTTTTTTAAAAGTATCTTTCATATTTAAATAAGAAAGATGCTTCAAACTTAGAAAGAAGTTATATAAATAAAATAAAGAACCAAAAACAAAATTACTATAATTCGTATCTTGTGAGATTCCAGTTACGTCAGGTACTCTGTTTACTATGTTCATTCGCCCAAAATTCCTCAAACAGATAAATTTGAGCAGTTTATATAACTTTTCGAGAAAAAATGTGCCTGAGCAACTCTTTACCAGAACAATTTCAAGCCCCGAGTTTCGTAAGAAGTTCAGATCACTGTCGGTGAAATCATATTCACGAAAGTAATATTCATGTTCAATGAATGTAGCTTGGGACAAATCAAACACCTGAGGTGAATCATGGGTGAAGAATTTATGGCCACTACGATTAGGACTAGGTCCAAGATACGCGCAAAAGAGCAGGCGTGGAGCACATTTGTTCGATTGCTCCTCTGATGGAATCATGGCGATGATTGTTCTAGGATTTTCGAAAATTCATCATCATACCCCGTACAATGATGGCTGAGGAGATGGCTTTGGGAATGGCTATTGCTAGGATTGGAAGGTGAGGCTTTATAATACCTCTATGAGTAGTGCCCTGACTATATTGAACCCAACAGTTCTAATTCCACTTCTAATTCCACTTCTAGTTCAGTTCTAGTTCAGTTCTGCCGTAGTATTATTTCTATCCTATACTACAGCCAGTTCTGTTTCAGTTCCAGTCCTTTAGATCGAGTTGTAAATTTATATCTAAACCCAATCTCAGTCATATAGTTCTGGTCTTTTAGATCTCCCAGTTCTAGTCTTTTAATTCCATAATTTTTGTCGATTGTATTATCCTATAAGCCTATAGTCATAGTCCTAGTGCTCCAGTCTTGCAGTTTTAGGTGTATGTCACTGATCTATAGTTTATTTCAGACACACTATGATCTGTTCTAGTTCTAGTTCAGTTCTAGTTCAGTTCTAGTTCAGTTCTAGTTCAGTTCTAGTTCTAGTTCTAGACCTATAGATCTATAAATTTATGCGAGGGTTCTGTTGTCCATTTCTAGCCTCTGACTCGAGTCATGGTTATTCTGACCAGGTTGTGTTACTTTAGTAGTCAATTGTAGTCCCAACAAGTCAGCAGTAGTTACTAGTAAGCAGTTAGTAATTAGTAGTTGGTAGTAGTTAGTAGTCAGTCAGTAGTTAATATGAGTTAATGGTAGTTAGTAGTAGTTAGTAGTAGTTAGCACTTCGTAAATCATTTAGTTCTCACTAGTATTCAGTTGTCCTAATGCTGTTCGATTCTTGTGTAACGTTAGGGTACTAAGTTATCTTTATTCGTTGATGATATCTCAAAAGAAGGAATCTGAGATGCTTACATTCGGGAAGAAGGTTCTAGCATACACTTTAGCAATACCGGTGGTTGTTTCTGGTCGCTGCACCAACCGATACTGTCAACTGCGTTAGGACGGCATTGAATGGCCCTTGTTACGATTGGACGGCGTAGGCTCAAGATACCTCTATGGGTAGTGCGCTGCGTATGGTGCATCTAACATTTAGTCTCTATATCGTATATTCGTATATTTTATGATTATATATATGTAAATGAAAAGGATTTCCAAATAAACATTTCATTTTTCCACATAGATTAAATATTTATTTGAATATCACATAAGCTATACCACCTGATGAATTACCTACTAGAATAATATTAGCATCAGGAGTTACTATTACTCTGGGATATGAGGATTTAATTAATGTTGATTGAAACGATCCTTTCTATACTGATTGGACTCCATATAATTCCCTGGCCGTGACCAAACAACAACTAGAAGTGCATATACCCAAACCTCAGTAATCTAACCACCACTTTTTTTTTTCCGGTTGCGGCCATACCAAGTGTAAAGTACTGTTTCCCGTCCGATCAACGTTAGTCAAGCCACTTAGGGCCACAGTGAGTAATGCAGTGGGAGACCATGTGTGAAATTGTGGTGCTGCAATCTTTTTTAATCAGCTAATCGTCAACTTTTTTCCTATTTTTAGTCATCAGTTACCTTCAACTTATTTATTGTTTATTGGTTATACTCTAAACTTCAAGGCCATTTCCACGGCAGCAGCACCCCAGTCTTCTCCGTGGTTGTGCATCTTACCCTCGATCAAGCCAGCACGGGCCTCGGCCTGTTCATCGGTCAAGCACGTCAACACGCCGAAAATCACCGGGATCCCAAGCTCAAAATTGAGTTTCATCAACTGGTGCGTCGTAGCATCACAGATATACTCAAAGTGCATGGTGGAACCCTTGATCAACACGCCAATGGGGATCACTGCATCCAATGGCTTACCCAAATTAGCCTGTTTTTTGGCGAAAAGCTGGCTTCCATAGGGCAACTCAAAGGAGCCCGGAACGGACTCCACTACGATATTTTCCTCTTTCACACCCAATTCCTGCATCCGCGCAATGCACCCCTTGACCAAGTTCTGGATGATCTTGTCGTTCCAGCGGGCATGGAGAATGCCGATTCTGAGGTTTTTTCCGTCGTACTTCTGGTCGATCTGGCCCAATCCTTTGACTGCCATTTTTGTAGAGGTTGAAAAATGTTGATTGTTTCGCACGCTTTATCTTTGGTGGTGGTGCACCTGTACACCAGCAAACCTCTAACAGCAGGCCACCCACTCTACTAACCCATACTCTAGTCTATACTAATCAAGAGACTTTAGTCTCCAATATATACTAACCAAGATACTCTACTCAATACTAACCACTTACTCTAGTTTCACTAACCCAGATACTCTAGTTTTACTAACCAAGAGACTCTAATCTACTACTCACATACTCTAATTTCTGCTATGAATATTATCTCTAATCCCTAGTCTCTACTAACTATAAGGTTCTCTAGTCTATACTAACCACTTACTCTAGTCTTAACTAGCCACTTACTCCAATCTCTACTAACCAAGATAGTCTACTATACTTCTCACATATTCTAGTTTCTACTAACTACCTACTCTAGTTTTTACTAACCAAGATACTCTAATCTACTATAAACATACAGTAGTTCCTACTATTAATGTTGTCTCTAATTTCTAGTCTCTAGGCTCTAGGCTCTACTATAAATACATATAATATTCTAGTCTCTACTTATCAAGAGACTCTCACTTTTACTAACCACATACTCTAGTCTCCAATGTCTACTCCAGTCTCCAATCTCTACTAACCATAAAACTCTCTATTATGTGTAATACTCTAGTCTCTACTCAATACTAACCATTTACTCTACCCCCTATCAATACTAACCATAAGATACTCTACTCTTTACTAATCCAAGCCCACTCTACTAACCACATACTCCAGTGTATACTGACCAAGATAGTCTACTCTACTATAAACATACTTTAGTTTTTACTAACCACTTACTCTAGTTTTTACTAACTACCTAATCTATTCTCTACTAACCAAGATACTCTACTCCATACTAGCCAAGATACTCTAATAAATACTAACCAAGATAGTCTAGTTCTTACTAACCAAGATACTCTAATCTACTATGAATATTATCTCTGGTCTCTAGTCTCTACTAACTATAGATTCTCTAGTCTATACTAACCACATACTATAGTCTTTACTCTTTACTATGAACATAAGACTCTCTACTATGTGTAATACTCTATTCTCCAATCTCTACTCTAGTCTTCAATCTGTACTAACCACTTACTTTACATTTTACTAACCACTTACTCTAGTCTCTAATAACCATAAATTGCTCTACTCGATACTAACTATAAGATACTCTACTCAATACTAACCATAAGATACTCTACTCAATACTAACCACTTACTCTAGTCTATACTAACCACATACTTTAGTCTATATTAACCAAGATACTCCAATCTACTATAAACATTCTCTAGTTTCTGTGCTAGTTTCTACTCTCTACTAACGACATACTCTACTCTTTACTAACCCAGATACTCTACTCTATACTAACCACATGTCCCACACAATACTAACCACATTCCCTGATCAGTACTGACCAAGAGCCTTTATTCTATACCAAACACATACTCTAGTCTGTAGTCTCTAGTCTCTAGTTTCTAGTCTCTAGTCTCTAGGCTCTACTAAATACAAGTAATTTACCCTCTACTATAGTCTGGTTTGTACTAACCACATTCCCTACTCAATACTAACCAAGATAGTCTACTCTACTTCTTAATACTCTAGTTTTTACTAGCCAAGATACTCTAATCTACTATGAATATTATCTCTAGTCTCCAGTGTTATGTTCTTTGATACATTCATGCCTTATTGATACTATGTTCGTTGATGGTTCCTCAAAGAGAGGAACCGGAGCGGCTTATATAACTTTGAGAGAAACGTGGCATTCGAACAACTCTCCATCAGAACTATGGTAAGGATTGTTCTAGAATATTGACACGGCGTTTGCAATGACCATTGTTACGATCGGACAGAGTAGGCTTCATAATGCCTCTATATGTAGTGTCCTACCTATAGTGGATCTAACATAGTATACTTAGTATCACCTAGTATGTATAGCATCATCTGTTGTGTAGTATCATAGTATCATCTAGTGGACTATATATAGGGTGGTATGTATAGTATGGTATGGTATGTATAGTTAGTATGCATAGTATTGTCTAGTATGCATTTTCTAGTATTATTTAATAGTATGAAGTGTATACTGGACTGGTCATACATGAATGATGCAGAATATCTAAGAGAGTATTGTAATGAGTGCTGTACCTGATAACTACTACCAATTGCACCACTTGTGTTCGTATAATGTTCGTGTAAATATTAATATAATAGTATTCTCGTTCCTACCGCAATGGCTCTTTGCCTGTGCTGGATGGTAGGAGATCATACTTCGAATAGCACCTCTGTACTTTGACTGCTGACTGCTGACTGCTGATTGACTGTCCACTATTTCAATGTCTGTCTGATTAACTGAATGTTGGACTCTTTGAGTGATGTTGAACTCTGAGTGACATCACTTCGATGTAATGTGATTTCCATCTTTGTCCAAGTCAGTCTGTCCAACACTCCAGTAATTCTGTGAAAATTATGTGTCAGAAAGATCTTTCTGTCTATTGAACCGATCATTTGTCCAACCCTAAACTTTTTGTACAAAAATTCTGTCCAAAATTCGGTTCTTTGTCCAAACTGAGAGCTTTTGTCCTGTAATCGGAACTTTCTGTCCAGTTCTCTGTCCAATTTCAGTTCACTATCAAATTCGCTTTCTCTTGTTTTGTCCGAACTTCTGTCCAACTCCGAACTCCTCTCCTTCTGTCCAACTTCTCTCCTTCCTTGAATCTAGAACGTCTCGTCTAAGGTGATGATTGGCGAGGGAGGAGGAATGTTGGACACGGCCTTAGGGTCTGTGGCCACCAGAAGCGAAGGCGTAGGCTTGAAAAGCGTCTTGGTCACGGATTTCCGCCGGCTAAAAGAGCCAGTGTCCCTCCTCTTCTGGTTCTCCTCAAACTCCTTCACCTCAGCTTCCGTGTTGAACTTGGAAATGTCGATTCCCGACTTTAAAAGGTCCTGGTACATGTCCAACTTCTCGGGAGCAGGCTCCTCGTAGTCCGGAAGCGAGCCGGAGTGTTTGGACCGGAACCTCTCCAAGTCGTCCCGCACACTCAACTCGCCGGCCTCCTCCAAGTTGTCCGACAGTCTGGAATGCAGCAAGAGGTTTTCCTGGAGCGAGAGTTTGGCCGTGGAAGGCAAGGAGAAGCGTTGAGTCTGATTGGACACTTGGGACAAATTGTCCGATTTCGTCAGATCCATCTGTTTTTGGAGAGACAACAAAAAGTCATAGGCCAGCGCAGCAGCCGTGTGAGACTTGAAGATGATGATTATACGGCTTAGAAACGCCAATTCCAGGTAGTGGGAGATATTGTGGGCGTATTCGGGTTCGCCGGGCGGAGGAGGCAAATTTAGAATGGCCAATTTGATATGGTTGGCCAAGGAGAGCTGAGAATTGGCCGAAGCAACAAAGTCGTCTCTGTGCAAATTGGAAATGATGATAGTTTCAGACATAGTTTGGGTATTTGGAAGGTTAATGGTGTTTCAGGTGTGTTTCAAGTGTGTTTCAGGTGGTTCAGGTAAGTTTCAGGTAAGTTTCAGAATTGTTTCAGGTGTGTTTCAGGTACAATTTCCAGTGAATTTCCAGTTAATTTTCAGTTAATTTCCAATTGATTCCAGTTCAAGGTGTACTACTCTGATGCTGTTGTCTGATTGTTTATGGTGGTGGAGTGGGGAAGGGTGCACTTTATAGTGAGTGGGTGCAGTGCGTCCAATCCGAGGCTGCGCCATTACACCATGGAACATGACCACACCAAGTTGCGGCAATGGCCATCAATGGAGGTCAGTGTACAGGAGCCCCCGGCCGGTGCCAGAAAACAAACGAAAATAAACGGAAATAAACGGAAATAAACGGAAAACAAAAGAAATTAAAAACGTGCCCCTGGCAGAGGTTACGAATCCCTGGTCATGCCCGTGTGCCCCAGCTCTATTTTAAAACTAGGCTCAGACGCCTCTTGCAGCCTGCACTTCCATTGACGTCATGCGAGGCTGTGCACTACAGTCTACTGTCACTATACTGTCACCAAATTGTACTGTTACTATATTTTACTGTCACTATATTGTACCAGAAATAATACTGTATTGTCACTATACTGTATTGTGCCAGGAATAGTGTATATTGTACTGTGCCAGGAATATTGTATATTGTACTGTGCCAGGAATATTGTATATTGTACTGTACCGGGAATAATACTGTACTGTCCTGTACCAAGGAATAATTGTATATACTATGTACACTGATCCTCGGTACTCCCCCCACCCCACTGTCACTGCCCTGGTCACTGTCATTGCCCCTACCCCTACTCCTGACTCACGCCCCACTGTCACTGCCCCACTGTGATGTCACTGGATCACACCCCACTGTGACTGTGACTGACTGTGACTTTGACTTTGACTGTGACTGTCACTGCCCAACTGACCAACTGACCAACTGACCAACTGCCCAAAGGCCTCACTGCCTTGTTCACTGTATACTATTATTATATCATGGACTGTATAGTATTATACCATGAACTGTACTCTATTGTATCATGGACTGTATATCGTTATACCATGGTATACTCTCTTAGTGTGGTCCTTATTGTGATTAAAATGTGTACTGATATGTGTACTACTGTGACTATAATGTGTACTGCTATGCTGTCTATAATGTGACTATCTGTACTGCTATGCTGTTCTATTGTGACTAAAATGTGTACTACTGCAATCAAAATGTGTACTGCTGTAACCAAAATGTGTACTGCTGTACTGTACTACTGTAAAATATTATTGAAATTGGGCTATTATTCCGGATATTGTTCCATTGTTTTATTGTTTTATTGTTCTATTGTTTACCTTTTGGAACATTGGTGTGGGTGCATTGTGTATCACTGAAGACTGTACTGACTCAACTGCGCACTCAACTGTGTCACTTTTATTACTACACTGATGTACTGACTCACTATTACTTTTATTAATGATATTGGCTACTGACTCACTATTAATCTTATTACTGACACTGTACTAATCACTGCTCACAACTGACTACTCACTACTCACAACTGACTAGTCACTAGTCACTAGTTACTACTGACTACTACTCTATATTTACCGACTATATACACTTATAATGATGTGTACACTAATGTACTCTGATGTGTACAATAATGTACTCTGATGTGTACTTTGATGTCTAATACTAATAATTAATACGTGTCGCTTAATGCCTCATCCTGTTTAGACACTTGATTCTGTGTACCACTTATGCACTAAATCCTAATTAGGTAACTAAAGCCGGGTACCTCGGTTTATCCACTTATTATTGTGACATTGAATCTGTGACATTGAGTTTGTGACATTGAACACTGTATATCACAACAATGAGTAACTCGATGCTTGCAATACTCTGTATAGAGCATACATTGGGCCAATATACACAATCTGCTATTGTGATGTGGGAGTTGGCTTAGTGGCTGGCTGAGTAGTTGGCTTGGAATTAGCACAGAGGATCTACCAACAATACTATTCGATCTTGAGCCTAAAATCCCAGATTTTGTTTTTTCAAAAATCTAGGTTTTCAATAATGTGTACCTTTGAAAACTGACTACTTTATACTGATACTGATACTGTACTGGTCCTAATAATGTGTGTTTTATTTTTATATTTTTTGAGACCGAATAATGTACCACTTCCTACCAAATACTGTTCCACTTACTACTGAATAGTATACCACTCAATACTGAATGTGTAGCTTTGGACACTGAATGTACCAATTACTACTGAATACTGTACCACACCTCTGTATAACATTGGATACTAATAAGGTAGCACTGGATACTGAATAGCGTACCCTTACTACTATATACTATACCACTTACTACTGAATACTGTACCCTTACTACTGAATAGTGTAACTTGAATTTGAATAGTGTGCCACTTAATACTTATAGATTGAATACTGGATATTGTACAACACTGAATTCTGAATAGTGGACCACTTGACACTTATTGTAGTAGTACTGAATTTAATATTGTATAGTACTAAATACTGATACTGACGTTGATACTAAATTCTGGAAGATAAACCACTCAAAAATTCTTATTGTAGTACTGAATACTGAACTATACCACTTAGCCTTTAAAACTGTACTGATTGACTAAATCCTGTGTAACACTGAATACTAATAATGTGGTACTCGATACTGATACTGATACTGTACTGAATACTGGTGCTGTTTCACTCATTGTACCACTTAGTACTTAATACTGTATAACACTAGACTCGTACACTGTATAGCATTGGAACTGAGACCATTGGAACTGTGTACCACTTAATACTGCGTAGTATAATAACCGTGTAACTAGTAAAGTGCCGCTTGATCTATACCACTTGATACCTAATACGGATACTGTACCACATAATACTATCCCAATACTGAATATCGGTACTGTACCACTTAATAATTATTATAGTAGTACTGAATATTGGTACTGTACCACTTAGTACTTATTATATTAGTACTGAATTCACTTAATAGGGTGTCACTAAATCCTGTGTAATCCAAATCCTGTGTAATCTAATCCTGTGTATCACTAATATGTACACGAAGTACCGTGAAACTAGTAATGCACCTTTAAGGACTGTACATAACCAGTATTAATGTAACGTTAAATAAGGTACCACTTGTCAACAAGCACCTAGCATGTACGGAGACAAGGTACTTCGTAGATGCATTATGGGCAGGTCATAGACGAGTGGAGAACTATCATACGTGTCCGCACCTCGTCATGACTTTGGTCTTGTAAGGTACAACTTACTTATCCCTGTATAATAACTTATACCTAAACCAAACAGAAATAGTAACACGTTCACTCGACGTTAATAGTTGTGCTTATAGCTTATGATAATATACAATGCCCCAATTCGATTATCTATACGAGCCGTGCCAAGTTCATAAAAAGGACGAACACCTTGGAAATAGCGGTAAATAGATGTAGTTTTTATTAAATTTTAATCATTGCGGTTGCATCTGATTTATGGTTGTATTAGATTTATGGCTGGAATGAATTATGAATGGCTGCATTGATTTATGGCTGTAAATAATGTATGGGTATGAGGGGATTGGGGGGAGCTTGGCTGCAATTATTGGTAGGGGGAGCATGGTGGCCGCACCCGCATTATATACCCAGCAAGATGCTTGATTGTTTCAAATCTGATACATCCCAAACCTTGCATTTGTGTCTGCATTTGCCACCGAGCATGCAGCTCCGAATATATAAGTAGGGGAAAACGCAGGAAGAAAAACGAGGAAAAGCCCAAGAAAGAGCAGCACCGCGAGGGAGAGAGGAGCAACGGCACGAGCGGAGAGAAATGGCACGAGAGGGGATAGGAGAAACGGAAAGAGGAGGAGCGCAAGAAACTGGAGGAGAGAAGCCGAATGGAGATATCCAACTTCTTCACCGTCACAAAAGCCACACCTGTGCAGGCCTCTAGTGTGGAACCAACATGCAAGGTCATAAATTACAATTCACGATGATAAATGTTTGTTGATGTTTGAGTTGATGATGTTTGATTTAATGATGTTTGATGATGTTTGATTTGATGATGTTTGATTTGATGATATATGTTTGATGATGTATGATTTGATGATATATGCTTGATGATGCTTGATTTGATGATACAAGGATTGATGTATAAGCATTTCTAATAAAGACTGCTTATACTATGTCGAAGTATAGGTGGTAGTGGGCTGCACATTTGGGGTTGAACGGAGCCTCACACTGCACACACTTATTCTGTCTATACTCCCCAAACGTCATTTCTTTCCTACACTCTCCACACATCACCACAAGCTGTCCTGCATCTAGCTCCAGCTGGCTCCATCTCTCTGTCTCATGTTCCGTACCATGACATTGGTAGCATGGGTAGTACCGGCCACAGCACTTCATCTTGAGGGCCACGATATCTAGGGCCAGGTGGTAGTGTATACAACGTGTGGCCTCATCCACACTGAATCCATAAACGTGGGTCATCCTTTTTCAACTGATTACTTTTTTTATTCAATCGAATTTGTTTTTTTTTTATTCAAGCAATTTTGTCTTTCAATCGAGTCTTGTCTTTCAACCGAGTCTTGTCTTTGTTCTGGTTAATTTTGGGGTGGTGTGTCTGGAGGCTGGGGTAGACGCGACGTCACGTGATGAGTCATCATGACTCAATACTTCGATCTGACCATGCACATTATTACTGCAAATATTACTGCAAATATTACTGCATATACTAATACTGTTGAATTCATCACTGCAGTATATATGATCTCCCTATACTAACTCTTTTTTGTGATTTTTGACTTCAGTGGGTACATATGTCGTGTGCGACACAATACACCTTGGAGAAGCTTATTTGACGAGAAATTTTGATAGTTTCCTGTGGACGGAGTATTGAGAAACAGCCTACCGAACGAGACTTTCTGGATGGAGAGCTAACAGATCTCTCACCCAATCACACAAATCTTACTCAGTTTGACTAAAGATATCAAGAGCTTCCATGGCAGATTGACAGGGAACAATCCGTCAGTTCACCTCCTTAAAATCAATAAAATCTCCACCCTTTTGGAGGAAGCCTCAAAAAGATGGCTCTATTGATTTTTTTTGGGAGTCTGTATGGGAACAACTCATAACTATATTGCAGGAAGTCGAGAATAAGGTTTCTAGTTACTAACTGCATTCCCTGGGAATTATAAAACAAGTATCTGGCCTTCTATCTCCAGATCTGAACAAAAGCAATGTTCCCGTGCTCACATTCATTAAGTCCTTCTACGAGCATTACAGTGAAAAACTTGGAATTTGGCATTGGAATTGAGAAACAAGAAAATTTTCATCTGCCAAAAAGTATATTACTTTCTGTGCACTCCATTGCAACTTCAGAGTCTGTTGATGCATACGTGAAGAACACGTCTTTTTCAGATTTTTGTTCAGTTGAGAAGGAATTCGGTTTTAGTGGGACTAGTGAGCGAACTAATGATTTGGCCTCAAAACTCGGGCGTCTTGAGTCGACTTTTAGTATTTGCGGACGAAAAGTATTCAAGAATTCCACCCTCTTCGGGCGATTTATGATTCACTTAAGTCTGGGCATTCATCAAACAGAATCGGAGCACCAGACTTGTCGCTGACAACTCTGAATCGAAGTCCGCCAGATTGGGAGTTGATCGTTTGGGTAAGGGTCCCAACAACATGAAGGAGCTCTTCGTGATTGACTCGTTGATCGGTAAAAAGCAACAATTGTTGTTGGCTACGCAGTTGACGAGAATAATTCTGAATATCAACGACGTGATCATCAGTGGAAAGGATTCTTACTGAGTGTAAGTTATGGGTGTGGGACTTCAGTATCACTTCAGTTGTTTCTATTCTGATCAGTATCACTCAGTCGTTTCTATTCTATCAGTATCTATACTATACTGAAATTTGCCTGAATTGTTCTCCTACTAAAGTGCATAATCTCTCATACGAGTAACTTTGTTTCTTGCTCTGTTGGTCCTTGTCTATTACCACCCACTCCCATTTCCAAGGGCGTCAACAACCATTTGACTATTTGTTCATCTTCCCTGTTTATATGCATTCAAATGAACATGGAGTACATCTAAAGAAACTGGTTCCTCAAGTTCAACATGTCTGCGATCTCGTCTAGTGAGTATAGTGACTATAGTGACTATAGTGACTATTATACTAGTGTAAAGGGCGCAGTCTCGTCTAGTATAGTTTAATATAGACTAGTATAGTACTATAGTATAATATAGACTATTATAGTAGTATAGCATATATGGTACTATTATCTCGTCTAGTCAGCATAAAACTATAGTCTCGCCTACCACACCATAGTATTATATGGAGTATATAGTGCATTGTCTAGTCTAGTATACTCTATTGTATAGTGTCGTGTAGTGTAGTATGGTAGGCTACTTAAGTGTATATAGTCTATAGTTATTATGTACCAGTGTAATATAGCTGTACGTCCAAGGTATTTATAGTACATTATTGGTACACTATACTATTATGTAGTATGTAGTCTGGTGTGGTGTAGTGTAGTTTAGTGTACTATACTATAGTGTAGTGTAGTGTAGTGTAGTGTAGTGCAGTATTCTTTAGTGTAGTGTACTATAGTATAGTGTAGTGTACTATAATGGAGTAGTGTCGTGTACTATAGTATAGTGTACTATACTATAGTAGAGTACAATGTACTATAGTGTGGAATAGTGTAATGTACTATATATAGTATAGTGTAGTACAGTATAATGTAGTGTACTACAGTATAGTGTAGTACAGTATAATGTAGTGTACTACAGTGTAGTGTACTATAGTGTACCCTAGTGCAGTAGTGTCGTGTAGTATAGTATAGTATAGTGTAATGTACTATAGTATAGTAGAGTAGAGTACAATGTACTATAGTATAGAATAGTGTAGTGTACTATGGTTTAATGTAGTGTACTAAAATTTAGTAGTGTCGTGTAGTGTTCTATAGTATAATACAATGTACAATAATGTGGAGTAGTGTACTATAGTGTAGTATAGTATAGTATGGATAGACGAGTATACTTAGTATAGTATAATGTAGTATACTTTGTATAGTATAGTATAATGTAGTATACTTTGTATAGTATAGTTTACTATAGTGTACTATAATGAAGTAGTGTCGTGTAGTGTATCTATATATAGCACTGGAGAATCTTGGGCCCGAATCTCAGTACCCGAATCTCAGGGCCCATAATCTTGGCCTGAATCGCAGGGTGAGAGAGGAGGAAAAATATACGGTGCCTCGATTCAATTGTTCTTGTTAGATGTACGGATGTGGCCGCGAAAAACACGATTGTTTATTTACACTTCTGTGTGCACACCAGACCAAAACACCGGGTCCCCATTTGCTGGCCCAAATGCAGGGTCTTTCCCCTTTTGGAAATCAAAACCACACTGAAACAGCCCAAAAAGCCTATTATCTATTTTTTTATGTTTCCCCTGTTTTTTTCCCTTTTTGTTCCTCGTCTCCGTGTGTGTCCGCGTACGCCCGTGCCTCCCGCGCTCGTGTCCAGGCGCACTGTTTTGATGGGACTCCAGGTGACTTTTTCGCTCGTTTGTTTACCCTTCCTCCTGCCGTTTGTGCCCCATGTTTATATTATAAACTCTTTTCTGCCCTCCTTCATCCTGACACTTGTGCTTCCCCCCTGCCTGTGTCACCCACCATCATATCATAGTCAGTCATATCATATCATAGTTATAGTCATAGTCACTCATAGTCACTCATAGTCACTCATAGTCACTCATAGTCACTCATAGTATATACATTCCAGGTACATACCCATACCATACCATACCCATACCATACCATACCCATACCATACCATACCATACTATACCATACTATACTATAGTGATTAACTCATACTGATCCATACTATACTATACCATAAAATACCATACTAGACTGACCATTCCCATAGTGATCCAAAAAATACCATAAAATACCATACTATACTGATCCATATTATAGACCTAGTGATCCGGTATACATCTCCATCAGTTACCTGCCCATTGGATTGATCTGCTATTGACCAATTGTCTAACTGATTCATTAACATTCTGTCTAACTGTCTGACTGATTCATTTAACATTCTGTCTAACTGTCTGACTGATTCATTTAACATTCTGTCTAACTGTCTGACTGATTCATTTAACATTCTGTCTAACTGTCCATTGTCTAACTGAACCATTGACCTATTTGTCCATCGACTGTCTGTCTAATCTGTCTAATTGTCTAATCGACTGTCTGTCCACTTTCTGACTAACCATTTGTCTGTCTGACTAACCATTTGTTTGTTTAACTACGATAAACCTTGACTACCCCTATGTCTGGTCATACACGGTCGTCATCCGACCACATGCAGCGGCGGTCCCTGGGCCACCAACGAAGAGCTCTCACGTCGCTACTGACAAACTTCGCTGCCACCCGCGTGTCCAAACCCGATGAAAACAAGCGTCGACGCCACGACCAGCCGCGGGAGCCGGGCCAGGAAAACGATGGTGCTCTCTACGGCCACTACTCCGTGTCCAAGCCCAACAACGACCTAATACGCCTGGACCTCGCGTCCAATGACTCCCATATCGGCACGGAACTCACGGACTCCGATAGTTCCGCCCACTCCATATACCTGGATGCGTTGAGCGAGAAGGACCAGCCCTCATTGGCCAAGCCCGTGGCTGGTGCTGAACATAACAATGCACGGTACGGAAACAATGCTCGGTACGGAAGCAGTACAACCCAGAGAGTTCCCTTGCAAAATGTCCCCTTGGAAAATGTGGAAAATGTGAAAAATGCTCCCTTGGAGAATCGGTATACCGATGAAAACGATAAAACCTCGCATTACACGGAAATCGACGAGGAAGACGAGGAGGAAACGGCCTCTCTGCAGGGCCCCCAGGAACCCCGGTGGACCAAGCAGATCTTCAACGAGTTGCAGCACGTGATGGCCAAGCATTCGTCGGCCACCTTGGACGAAAACGACGAGGACACTTATGACGTCACCATGGTGGCCGAATACGCCCCGGAAATCTTCAACTACTTGCATGAGCTCGAGCACAAGTTGTCGCCCGAACCAAACTACATGGCCAACCAGGACGAGTTGAAATGGGAGATGAGAGCTGTGCTCATTGACTGGGTGGTGCAGGTGCACCAACGGTTCAATCTTCTCCCCGAAACGTTATTCTTAACTGTCAACTACATCGACCGTTTTCTCAGCCGCAGACGTGTTTCGTTATCGAGGTTCCAATTGGTGGGGGCCGTGGCTCTCTTCATTGCTGCCAAATATGAGGAGATCAACTGCCCCACCGTGCAGGAAGTCGCCTACATGGCCGACAATGCATACAGCATCGAGGATTTCCTAAAAGCAGAGCTGTTCATGATCGACGTGTTGGAGTTCGATATGGGCTGGCCGGGCCCCATGTCGTTTCTACGCAGGACGTCCAAGGCCGACGACTACGACTACGAAACCCGCACCTTGGCCAAGTACTTCTTGGAGATTTCCATCATGGACCACCGCTTTGTGGCGTCTCAGCCGTCATGGCTAGCTGCTGGAGCCCACTATCTCCTGCGCAAGATGCTCAACAAAGGAGCATGGACCGAGTTGCACGTGTTCTACTCGGGGTACACCGAGGAGCAGTTGAAGCCCTTGGCCCGCATATACATGGAGATATGTCTGAATGCCGAGACCCACCACAAGGCCATTTTCGAAAAATACCAGGAAAGAAAGTATAGACGGTCGTCCTTGTTCGTGCAGGAGTTCCTCCAGGCCATGAGAGCCGCCAAGGACTAAGCCACGTCAAAAACATTCAAAGCAGAACATTCCAGGTTACGATCCAAAGATTCGGTGACAATAAGACTGTGACAATTAAGACTGTGAACAAGAACTATAGGATTCTGAAACTAGAATTCTGCAATTATAGATTTCTGAGAGCCATGAATTGTTATAGAACTCTCATTAGAACTCTATCAAGAATAACTAGGATATAGGATTCAGTTGAATTTCCTAGGATATAGAATTCAGTTGAATTTCTGTGGTCCTACGAACTGAACGATCTACTGACCTGAGACAATAATTAACCAGTGAACAAGTGAGAATAAAACCTTGATTGAGAGAACTCTTGAGAATCTTTCCAAAATCCATCAAGTCTCAAAATCAAGTCTCAAAATCAAGTCTCAAAATCAAGTCTCAAAATCCATCCAGGACTCAACAAGATACTCATCAGATCGTGACAGCAAACATTCTTTTCGATTGGTGTCACCACTCAATCTAGCAGGATGTATCGCCCACACAGCTACGGCTACATAGATGAAGACGGTCACCATAGAAGTCTCATTGACTATTTCTAATACATTCCCTTAGTAACCTTTAAAAAACTGTATTCCCATAGACAAGGCCTATTCAGTTAAAAGGAATCTGTTCTATGGAGTTCATTGTCAGTGTGCTTGTTGAAGAACCGGTTCTTGACTCTTGGCAGATCTTAGGGCACGATCTTAAGGCACAATCTTAAGGCACGTGTATTCATTTGAGGTATAAGCCGGCACCATGGGAGGTGGCCCAAGAAATACTGTCACTTCCCTATACTTTATGAGAGTATAGCAGGAGAAAGTCACAAGGTATTGAGGGTGACAGAGAGTAAAGAGTAGATAGAGTAAAGAGTAGAATAGAGTAAAGTAGAATAAAGTAAAGTAAAATAAAGTAAAGAGAAGGGAAGAGTAAAGAGTATAAAGAGTAGAGTAGAGTGTATGGAGAGTAGGGTAGTTTAAAGAGTAAAGAGCAGAAAGAAGGCAAGAGTGGAGAGTAGAACGAGTAGAGTATAATAGAGTAAAGAGTATAAAGAGTAAAGACCAGAGAGAAGGGGAGAGTAGAGATTAAAGAGTAGGGTAGTAGAAAGAGCAGAGAGTAGAGAGTAGAGAGTAGAGAAGAGAATAGGGTGAGAGTAGAGAGAAGGGTAGAGTGGAGTAGAGAGAAGAGAAGTGAAGAGGAGTTGAAACAGTGGGGGAGTAAAAGAGAGCACCTACGTATAACAGTAAGGCTCTAACATCCACCATCATAATCACCATTCCATAGTCTGCCATGACTCTATCATACCTAATGTATAGTTCTAGCACAGTGTATAATCTAGTACAGTGTATAGTACTTAGTCTATAGTACAGACTATACTGTATAATATATACTACGTAACGGTAGTACGTAATATGGTACATAGTAAACAATGAATAGTACATAGTAAACAATGAATAGTACATAGTAAACAATGAATAGTACATAGTAAACAATGAATAGTACATAGTAGATAGGGTTAGATCCACTAAAAAAAGCGCTCTACCCATATAGAGGTATTATGAGCCCACGCCGTCTAATCCTAACAAAGACCATGTAAACCCTTCACCTATGTAATACATTGTACTAGAACTAAGCCCTTCAACTATTTAATGCATTGTGCTAGAGCTATAGCAGTACTACACTATTATATACTAACTACTATAAATGAGGTGAAGACTCCCTTATATATGTCGGGATTCGATCTTCTTTACTCTATTACTCTACTACCGCTGATCATCCTTCGAAGCAATTTGTTTGGATGCCGTATCATTGAAACTAGTAAAATCCATTTTCAATGATTTCACTCGAGCATCGTATTGTTGTAAAAAAGCCTGGTCATTATCAAACTGGTTCTTAAAAATGAGAAGGTCTTGCTCTAATTCAGATACTCTCAGATGATTTGAAGTAGCCTGTTGCTGGTTCAAATACTCTTCCTGATCTCTTTTCTGTTGTTCAAAAAGTTGTTGTCTTTGGTTTTGTTCGTTCAATTGTTGTTGCCGTTAGTACATAATTCAGTATAAATAACCATAGCTTGACTTCTGTATACCAGTACGCTATATCAATCGTTACTTATATACATGAGGCTTATGAATTTGTTAGTCATATTTGAAATCACTCATGTAGTCACACCTAGAAGTGTAGTTCTTTACACTACTTTTTTTGTATTTTATTTGAAGCTTGGCATGCTTTGGATAAAGGTTATGAGATGGATAAGGTTACGAGCCCTGTCGCGTGATTTACCTTACCCTACCTTGTTGAACATAAGGTTCCGAGGAATGTATATATGCAGACGGATAGTATGAACCGGGTCTTGGCGTCTGGAGTCATCAGATTTGACTTTAGACAAGGGATTTACAAGTCCGGTACAGGAGGACGGAATTCAAGGAATCCAAAGTATATAAAGAGGGGATCGAGATAGACCACACACAGATATTCTAGTCTATAAGTCGCACAAGACAGAAATTCTAGTCTATACAAGTCGCACAAGTTAAGAATACAAGAGATAAGAATGAGCACTACTGTACCAGAATTGTTGACACTCTTAAGGAGGAACAAGGTAAACGTTCTAGTCTACGCAAAAGTTTATGTTTATGGTAACTCTCTACATACCTTACCTTACCTTACCTTACCTTACCTTACCCTACCTTACCCTACGTTGCTCACTCACGTGACCGCGCGCATCTCTTTTCTTCTCTCTGTTTCCTCCCCACCCCAAATTAAACTCCTTACTACCATGTTTTCCCGTACCGTTTTTAACGTAGCCAGAACCCACCTCCCCCGCTTGAGCACTCGTGTCCCCGCATTGAGAAGCTTTGTGTCCACGCCTGTATTCCGCAAAAACCAGCTTCTCGATGTGGTCAAGTCCGAGTACCAGATTGCCACGGAGGTGGACAACGAATTGCAGCCGGAGCACGCCGAGTACTTGAAGCAAAGCGGCTTTTCTGTGTCGGCCAAAGACTACGACTCCAACGTGCAATTGACCAAGAAGTTGGCCTCCGGCGAGGAGGTGCATGTTTTCTTTGACATTGACGAGGTGTCGGATGTGCCCCTTAGTCCCGAATTGGGCATGGAGGACGGCATGGAAGACGGCATGGAGGAGTTTGAAGATAAGGAGCAATTCGACGAGGAATTGGACCAGTACGAGAGCACTTTCGCCAACGTCAAGGTGTTCATCAGCAAGCCCAAGCAAAACGACGGGTTGTTCTTCAACTTGATGTTGAGAAACTCCGACACAGACTTCTTCATTGACTACTTCAACTACAAGCCGGACGCCGCGCGGTTTTTGGCGGATGTTCGCGACAAGGCGCAGTTCTTGGCCGGCTCCGAGTACCAGGGCCCTCAGTTCTCCAACTTGGACGAGTCCTTGCAGTTGTCCATGGAGAAGTACTTGGAGGAGAAGGGCATCGACGCCAAGATGGCCGAGTTCATCTTCGCCTACACTGAGCTCAAGGAGGAGGCCTCGTACCGGAAGTTGTTGAGCGACGTGCAGAAGTACTTGACCAACTGATGTATATAGAAGTATAGCGCTTTGCGAATGTTAGCAAAGTTAACGGTGTATTAGATAGTTACTGAAGATCTTTGATATTGACTTGGCCTGTTATGTGGAACCAGTAGGAACCAGTAGGAACCAGTAGGAACCAGGTGTATGAATGAGGTGGTACGAATTAGGTGTAGGAATGAAGTGTAGGAATGAAGTGTAGGAATGAAGTGGTATGAATTAGGTGGTAGGATTATTATAATGGCTTGAAAGCTGTAAGTGGACATATAATTTAGTATTACTAATTTCAGTAGTATTTAAATGAGAGTCAAGAACGGCTGGGTCGTGGGGCGTATCCAACCATAACAGTAGTTTTCCCTCCTTTCCCCCACTACACCACTACACACCACCAGAATGAAGTACTACTTATAAGAATCACTGTGTAGTGTGCAGTCTAGAATACTGTGAGCTACTAAGCATGCAGAGTGTATCTGAAGCTCCTGGGTATCTATGGTCATACATAGCCATAGTCGTACAAAGCCTACATAGCTATAGTCATATGCAGCCTTAATCATATTATTCCTGGCCCGTCAACACCACACTTTCGGCCACCACCCGAGTGTGGTCGCAGTTGAGGAACGTGCCTGTTTCTATGGAGAATGCGAGGATTCGTGACTTCTACAAATCCTCAGATCTTGGTGACTTTGAATCGCTGGCCTGCGCTTGCACCTGTTTGCTACGGGATGAAGCTCTCAAATTCTGTCAGCTGAACTTTTTTATCAGTTCTTCTTTTTTTTTATTTTTAATTCGACATCCTGGTTTCCTGATTATGGTTGAGCTAAAGTTCGCAGCTGGTGAAGCTGTGCGAAAGTGTGAATCCGCTTTTTGCAGTCACCCACTGCTCACTTCCTACTCCTCACCACTCCCCACCACTACTCATCACTATTCCTCACCCCTAGTCACCATAACTAGTAGTCACTATAACCAGTAGTCACTAAAACCAGTATTGACTATAACAAATAGTTACTACAGTAGTCACTATAGTAGTCACCATAACCACTGAGTACATTGCTTTGGTGGACGAGTTGCTCGAGAAATAGAACTGAGCAGACCTGTTGTAGTGGTCTAGTAAATATACATAGTGTATAGTACATAGTATGGATATTAGGGTTAGAAGAATGAGGAAGTAGAGAGAGTCAGATTATCATAGTATAGATTAGTCTATACTCTCTCACACCACTATACTATATTGGACTGGTACTAAATGATCCATACTGTTAGTTCCACTATAGGCAGGACACTACCCATAGAGGTATTATAAATCCTCGTCGTCTAATTCTAGCAATGGCCATCCCATAACGCTACTCCTCTATCACCATTGTAGGAGGTACCAGAGTGGAATGTAATAAACCCGAGGTACCAGGATGAATGTGATGAACCCAAGGTACCAGGATGGAATGTAAAGAGTCCTCCCTCAAGCACCTAGGAAAGACAGGTTGACTACGCCAACTCCGCCGTCAACTACTTAAGTAGCCCGTTTCCTCCCTCTGGAGAACCATAGGCGAATGAACATAGTAAACAGAGTACCTGACGTAACAACAAGAATCTAACAGTACTATAGCAATATATCTTGATCTTGAAACACAATTTGCTGGATGCTGATTTATGTCTATTCCTTACTCTATTATACAAATCAATTTCTGTCTCTTTCTTTTTTGTGTGGTTGATTTACTAGACTTAAATATGGGTTAGAGTAGTGAGTAGAGTAGTGAATTGAAAAGTGCGTATAGAGTAGACTACAGTAGTAGAGTAGTAGAGTAGTAGAGTAGCTAAGCTGGACGTTATTCCCAGTAGGCAGCTCCAATGTCAGTAGAGTTTGTTACCTTCGAAGACTACTCAGTCTCGTGAATCATTAGGTATAGAGATACATAGGCAGTCGACAGTCAGCCGAACATCAAAAGTGCCTTTTTTCCATCAAGTATTAGCAATTGAAAGCTGCAGTTGTTACCACATATGATACCACATACAATATCATATACAATACCATAAACAATACCATATACAATACCAAATACTGTTAGAATCTTAGCACGTATTACCCAACATTCGTTGATGATTCCTCAACAAGAGGAATCGGCCATTTTCTCCGAGCAGTAGTAATGGATGCACAGGTCAAGTAAACCGATGGAAAAGGCTCTGGTCACAGAGTTATCTACGAGTGTAATTAGCTTCTATTATATACCCAAAGCATAGTTGACTACTACTCATCAGTAATCTTGGTGTACTAGACCATAAACCCAGACCATAAACACCATGAATCCATAAACACCAAAAAACACGATGAATCCAAAAACACCAAAAAACACGATGAATTCATAAACACCAAAACTCCATTGCATTATTACCTAAAGTTAAGAATTGGGATTTCTTCGTTAGAGGTCTAGCTCTAGTACTTCTTGGTCTAGTTCTCGTACTTCCAATAGTTATACTGCTTATACTACTTTATTGCCACAGTCGCTAGATACTGTCTAATATATTAGTTATCCTTCTTTAATGCCACACTATTCACCTGCCCAGTCTAACACCTAGACCAGTCGAGTTCCATATCACGCTATTATTGGTTCTCACTTGGTTCCTATTATTCCATCTATGAGAACTCATCGAACGGGTTCTCGGTCTCCTCCAACTGCACCTTGCTCATGCCCTGGACACGCACGTTGGCAAGTTCTCTGGATGCAGCATGTTTCTTTGCCTTGGCAATCATCTTCTCGATCTCCTCCTCCACATCCTCGGCGTCCTTCTCAGCAAACTGCATCACCAAACGACGCCCAAGCAAATGCACACCCTGCAATTGGTCCATGGCACTCTCGGCCTCCTTGACCGTGGTGTACTCCACGAAAGCAAAGCCTCGGGCCGACTTGTCGAACTTCTTGGGCACGCGGAGCGACTTGATCTGGCCATACGCTCCAAACAACTCCACCACGTCTTTCCGCGACGTCTCAAAGGGCAAGTTCTTGACGATGATCTTATTGGACCTCTTGGACTTCTCACTCTTTTCACTCTTCTCACTCTTTCCTGCCTTGCGGTGGGACATCTTCATCTGCACCCTGTGGCCCTCCAAAACCGTATTGTCCTTATGTTGAATGGCCAACTCTGCGTGTTCCTTAGTATCGAACTCTGCAAAGCCAAAACCCATACTCAACACAGACCCCGGGTTCTTGACATCGGGCTTGGTCTTGACCACGGCCACCACAAACCCTGGGATCTCCTGGAAAAACTCCCGGAGACTTTCGGTGGTGGTGGAGAAGTTCAAGTTCTTGACAAACACCGAGACTGTAGGGCC
The DNA here is from genome assembly GCA_002370145.1 of [Candida] ipomoeae. Taxonomy (NCBI): domain Eukaryota; kingdom Fungi; phylum Ascomycota; class Pichiomycetes; order Serinales; family Metschnikowiaceae; genus Metschnikowia; species [Candida] ipomoeae. Next base: position 70,330 of record NKZK01000421.1, on the reverse strand, counting down.
CTTTTCCAACATTTCCTCTTCGGGCTCGTCGTCCAAAACATCCGTAGCCGAAATCTTGGCATCCACCACATCATCTTCTTTTTCGGTCTTGGACACCGTCTCGGCAGATGTAGGTTCCCTGGAAAAGAGGTTTTTGGGGCCTTTTTCAAGGTACAAGATGGCCTTCTTGAACATGCGGTACGCCAACTTGGAGAACGCCGAACGTGCTGCAGGAAGGTCTCTAAATTCCACTATGGCAATTGTGCCCGAGGGAGGCATGACCACACGCTTGAGTTCGCCGTATTCACCAAAAAGATCGGTCAATTCCAGCACCGAGGTCCCAAACGGGAAGTTCTTGACGAGGATAATGCGGTCGTCTCTTTCGGTGCCTTCAAAAGACGTCAAATCCACGCCTTTGGACTCGAAAAACTTCCGGACATCGCCAATCACGTGGGCCTCGGCCAAGGCCTGTTTCACGGCAGAACTGGAGTTCTCCGAATCGATCAACTGCGACTTCTGGATCCCCATTTTGCTGGCCACAGACTCCAACACCGCATCGTTATTCATATAGAGCGAGTTCCAATTGAACTGGGACTTTCCGGCCTGGGCTTTTTTCTTCAACTCCCTCTGTTTTTTTAGAGGCAAGTTTTTGAGCGCAAACTCGTCCATACGGTGGTCTTTCTTGGCATCTCCCGCCAAAATATGAAGAAGACGGCCCTGGAAAATCTGCTTATCGAGAGCTAGATACGCCGAGACTGCATTGTCGGGCTTTTGAAACTGCACATACACAAAGCCCTTGGATTTGCCGGTCCGGGTATCCACGGCAATGTGGACCTCGGAAATGGGGCCGTAGGGCGAGAAGAGATCGCGGAATTCGTCCTCGGTGGACTCGTAGAGAATGTTCCGGATAAACAACCGGCCGGTGGCCCTGATTTTGGTCTCCACACTGACATCTGGAGATGCAGATTGGTGTGAGACGGATGTTTCAGGTGCCAGCTTTTCTACCCGCTTTGCGTCTTGAACGGTTTCAGCCAGGCGTTTTCCTGCATCTGCCGTTTCAGAACCCTCTGTTTTGTCCACCTCCTTGCCGTTATCCTTTATACGGACCCGCCGCTGCTTGAGCCAATCGAGATCGGACATTTCAGGGTCCTTTTCCGGTACATTACCGCCGTCATTCAACTCGGCCTCACCTTCCGGTTTGGAAAACGGAACCATTTCTTCTTCATCCTCGCTTTCTTTCTTGGTAAAATCCTCATACTCGTCATCACTAGCGTTTTCCTGCACATAGGCCATCTCTCCATCAAGTCCCACGTTTCTCACGCCATGGGGGTTATTTTCTCCCGAAATTTCGCCCAGAGGTTCTCCCAGCTCTATACCTTGATCTCTCTTTCTAAGGGCCTCTTCCAAGGCCTTGGTGGAGGGTGCACCCTTTCCATCGGCCAAAGAGTCGTCATTCCAGGACTGCACCTGGGCAGACGGCTTCAAGGTCTCGATAAATTCCTTCAAGTGTGGGTTGGCATCAATCTCCGCATCAAGATGCGACTTTTTCTCTGTTTTCTGCCGTTTTCTCTGCTCAAACTCCTCCTTCTGCCGGAGCAAACGCTCCTCCTGCTCCTGGAGCTGGTACTGCATCTGGCGCCGCTTCTCCCGGACGGCTTTGGGCACCGACGGATCGCTAAAGGTCTTGGCCTCCTTGACCTCGATTCTTGCCGTGTCAATGAACGACCGGTCGAAGTATTTCACGGCCCTCTCTGCGTCCTGCACCGACTTGTAGCCAATGAACGCAAACTGGCGCAGCTCGCCGTTTCTTTTCTTCATGAGCTTGACATCCGTCACGCTGCCGTTTTGGGCAAAGTGCTCCTTGAGCCGCTGCTCCGTTAAGTACTTGGGGAGGTTTTTGACGATGATCCGGGACATGCTGGAGAAAATCAAGGCATGCGATGGGCCTGATGAGATAGCCCGCGCGGGCTATATGTAGGAAGGTCAGCGAAGCACAGGAATGAGGGAAGACATCGCGCACTAGTCACTACTATTACTAGTACTACTATACTACTATTACACTACTACTATACTACTTCTATACTACTACTATACACTGTCCTACTACTTTACTATTACTATTACTACTGTTTACTTACTATCAGTACCAACTACTACTATCACACTACTACTACTTACTATTACTACACTACTACTACTTTTACTACTACTATACTACTATACTACTATACTACTATACTACTGGTACTACTGGTACTACTGGTACTACTATTACTCTATTACTACTATTACTACTATTAGACTACCACTATTTTACTACTACCGTTTTACTACTACTATTAGAGTACTACTATTAGAGTACTACTATTAGAGTACTACTACTGTACTACTACTGTACTACTACACCACTATTACTATACTACTTACTTACTATTACTTGTTTACTATTACTACTGGTACTATTACACTAGTACTACTACTTACTTATTACTACTTGTTTACTATTACTATGACTAGAACTGCTAGTACTACACTACTACACTACTATACTAATATCACCGCTACACCACTACTATTGCTTACTTACTATTACTCACTACTACTACTACTACTATCACTACTATACTGTTATGTTCTTTAGTACATTTAAGCCTAATCGAAACTATATTCGTTGATGATTCCTCAGAGAGGAATCGGCCATCTTTAAACATTCTGCAGGAGAGCAATCAAAGGGACGTAGTAACAGCTAACACCTATTGACTGGGAATGTGAGCTCAATCCCTGTATGGGTAGAGCCTTACTCATATGGTATCTAACATATACTACTGGTACTCTTGGTACTACTGGTACTACTGGTAGTACTATTACTCAATTACTCAATAACTCAATTACTACTATTACTATGTTACTACTATTACTATACTATTACTACACTATTACTATACTATTAGTACTACTAGTACTACTACTGTATCAGTATTTCTACTATACTAGTACTGCCCTACTATTGCTACAAATGACGGCGAAAATACCAAACTAATAATGCTGAATATCCATTTAACCACCCTTTATTCATTGCATATTGCTCTACACTGGTTTTGGAAACCAGGAAAAGATGTTGTCCTTGGACCTCTCGAAATTAAAGGACAATGATAATAGTATCTTACAATCATCTTATGATGAAAGCCGTGTCGGATCAACCTCATACGACGATGAAATGTGGAAGAGCTAAAACAAGAAAAAGTGGAAAAGAGGGAAAAACTGGAAGCTGTTTATAGTGAGCTGGTGGAAGTATAATGATCGTGGTGGCTCTCCCAGGATATTGCGCGAATATAAATCACCTTTATCTAGCGCATTGAAATCTGTGAGCACTAACAAAAGTTTCGTAAAATCCACTTTTTCCACATACAAATGCTCGCGCGAAGAAATGCGCTTTTATATACGAAAAACTCACATAAAATTCTAGACAGAACGTAGATTAATACCCCAAATAACCAATAACTCCAGGAAAAACATGGAAACAGGGGGTTTTAACTACAAGAGTTGAAACTAGAGTTGGAACTAGAGCTGGAACTAGAGCTGGAACGACTGGAATGTAATTTTCAACCGTCTGACCACATTCAACGCCAACGATGTATTGATGCTAATGACATTAAGGTCCCGGATCCAATTAGAAAGGCCCACAAACGTCTTGAGGCAGTAGCAATCCACAAGTCCCCATATTTTTACCAATGTGTCTCGGGAATCTGAGTATAGCAAGTTCAGGCTATGAGCCGAAAACGATACCCCCGAAACCGTATGCTAGTGCCCCGTCAACCGGTGAGATTTCCCGTGTTGAATTAAATTAAGCCGCAGCATCCACTCCTGGTGGTGTCCTTCTGTCAATTACCCTAAATTTCAGCCTTGCGACCATACTCCCCTAGCCACACCACTTTCTGGAATGTCTCTATCAACCTTGAGGAGCAAATCCTTGTCCAAAGGTTTTCCAGTCTCGTCGATAGCAGTTTCTGCGATTCTTGCCAAAGTTCCAATGGTTTTGTATGAGTCCCGGGGCATGATTGTGGCCTGGCAAATGAAAATAAACACAGGCACTGCCATATAGTAAAAGAAAAACGACGGTAGACAATCAAATCTTAGGTGTTTATCTATAGACGTTCACGGATTCTAATCCCTCCCTCTGTTGATTTTTAGATCATCACAAAGTCTTTTTCTATTTCCTACCATTATAAATTACTCACCACTAAAATTGATACTACATACAGTTATTACCTACTACCAGGATTTATGACTAGAATATACTACCACTTGCCAATATCATAATTATTGCTAATACTACTAATATTAATACCAATACTGCTCGACCTCTACTAAAACTTTTTACATTCTTGTTAGAACGTCTGTTAGTTCTATAATTACATGTATTCGTTGCATGGACCCTCCAACGGAGGAATCTGATTTTACTACCCACCTACTCCAACTGATTCAGAGGACCTATTGTTCCTCTTGTACACCTCAGGTTCTACTGGAAAGCCCAAGGGTGTGCAACATAATGTTGCTGGGTACTTGCTTGGTGCTTTGCTCACTACCAAGTACACCTTTGACGTTCATCGGGATGACATTTTTTCACTGCTGGAGACATCGGCTGGAGCTTACTTACCAGACACACGTACGTGGTATATGGTCCATTGTTGAACGGTGCAATCACTGTGGTGTTTAAAGGCACACCTGCCTACCCAGACTACTCTCGTTACTGGGCAATCGTGGACAAGTACAAATTTACTCAGGTCTACGTGGCACCAACCGCCTTGCGCTTGTTGAAGACGGCTGGAACCTTGTTCACTGAAGACTACAAGTTGGACTCTTTGAGAGGGTTGGACTCTTTGAGAGTGTTGGGATCTGTGGATGAGCCTATTGCTGGTGAGGTGTGGCACTGGCACAATGATAACATTGGCCGTGGAAAGGCTCATATCGTTGACACCTACTGGCAAACTGAGTCTGGCTCGCACTCGTTGACCCCATTGACTGGAGTTACTCCCACCAAGCCTGAATCTGCCTTTCTCCCATTCTTTGGTATTGAACCCCATATCTTGGACCCCGTGACTGGAGAGGAGTTGAAATATCTAAATAAAAAAGAAACTAAAGGACTAGACCGGATAAACGGGCTCTCAACCGGCTCCGATATATCCCGGCTCTGATATACCGGCCGGGGTAGACCGGTAAGCCAAGTAACTGGGCACCTGAGCTTAATACCTGTATGGGTCTAGTGCTAGTACTAGTAGTACAGTAGTAGTGTAGTATAGTAGAAGTAGTAGCTGTATTAGTATTAATAGTAGTAGTAGTCGTAGTAGAAGTGAAGTATAGTAGTAGTAGTATAGTATAGTAGTAGCAGTATAGTGTAGTAGTAGTAGTATAGTGTAGTAGTATAGCCCCTTCCCTACATTCTTGCTTCAAACTAAAACCCAAACAAAGGATTCCGGACCCCTGCTCCACAATACAGCACAAAGCTTCCGTTATTAATTCATGCAATCCGAGAAAACTATGGTCTCAACGGAATATCTCCCTTTTCAACTGAATGTGCAAGTGAAACAAGAGGATAACATGGGAGTTTCTGAGCTCCCAGAAAAGACTGGTCAGCTCTCCAAACCTCCCTCGGCCCAGGGAAATAATCAGTAGTAGTAGTAGTAGTAGTAGTACTTAGTACTTAGAGTGCCCTGCCTATATTGGACCCAACACTAGAATATTATATAAAGTAAAATAATAAAATGCTTCTATTTCTGACTTCAAAGATTACTCCATATTATACTGGATAGTAATGGATGGCCGTTATTACTGTTGACTACTTGTACTAGACCCGTACACCACGTATATATGCTGAGATATTTGGAAGTAGCCATAAATTGCTTAAAAAAAAAATACACGGCGTTGATACCACCAAAAAAAGCTTCGAATGAATGATCCATTTTCAATTGAGACCTTTTATTCAAAGTGTTTTACAGCGTTATTCCACGAATATCAGTGAGAAAAAGCTGTTCACAGGTTTTTTGAGAACGGATGACTGCACACTAGGATCAACTAAAGTGGTGGACAGCTTCAAGGATTAGGAACATAGTGTTTTTTTTTTTTTTACCACTTCACCTACCCCAGACCCAATTGAGAGTTCCCGTCTATCATCTCAGAAAAAGAAACAGGCTCATATTGCTGAAGAAAAGCTTTCCGAGGAGACAAGAAAAATATTTCGACTCTGGAGCACTCGCTACACTTACAAGATTTACACTTTCGGTTGATATTCAAACCTTTCCAGAAACCGTCCAAATGTAACTCAAACGGCTCTAACGAAACAGGAGATATCGTCAATAGAGAAGAACTTACCTAAATAGGAAATCCACACTCCATTCAAAACCAACATACCCTTGTCCAAGCAATGAAGATGAGAAATGATTTATTTCTGGGTGGTACTCTGGGGATGGTTTTGGGTGATACTTTGGGAGGCTGGGCAGCTGGCGAGTGGAGGAGAGGTTTTGGTGCGGCAGCCTGCACGCGGTATTTGCACCCATTCTCTCTTTCTTCTCCCACTCTTTCCAGAATAACCATGGAGTTGATCTACCATTTGGGGCTTGTGCTCGGGCCCGAGGTCACGTTCCAGAAGACGGTATATAAAGCATGGGCACTAGGCGTGGTGGGAGTTTTGGTGTACATTGCCCTTTTGGGCTCCGTGGCCCGCCGCTTGGCTCCGCTTATGAGTATCTTGACACTGGGGGTTTGGGAGGCCGTGGAGGCGTACGCAGTCCGAGTTTTCTGGGCGGTGGTGGCGTTTCTCGTGAGGCTCCACCCGATGGAAATAGCCGTTTCGGGCGATAAAGTGTCTGCAGACCTGGCCATTTTGGTGTGCAACCACCAGTCGCTCTCCGACTACTTCTTCATGGTGCACTTGGCGCAGTCGGTGGACTCCCAGTGGACTCCCCAAGTCAATTTCTTCACCTGGTACACCATGTGGAGAATCCCCACTTTCAGGGTGGTCCGGAACTTGGTGTCATGTGACGAGAATTGAGACTTGTCTAAACTGTTGGCCCAGGCATTGTTCCAGAGGGTGTTGGCTTCGGAACTGCCCGAATGGGTGGTGCTTTTCCCGGAGGTCAATATCCGGTCGCCGGCCGTGGCATATGCGCAAAGAGTCCAGGGCCAGAAATTCTACTTGCCCATCTATGACAACGTGCTCTACCCTCGGTTCCCAGGGCTTCTGAATACCATCTCTGCAGTACATCTGGCGTCCAGCTCCAAGTTCGCCAACCTTTACGATGTCACGGTACAGTACGAGAAACGGCCTCCATCTTTGCTCGATCTCTTTGCTGCTCTAGATCCCATTAAGGTCAACATCCATGTGCGCAGGCTCAACTTTGCTCTGGTGCCGGGGAAAAGGGTCAAGTTGGAGAAGTGGCTTGAGTCCACCTGGACTGAGAAGGATAAGCTCTTGACCGCCATGAACAAGGAATAATTCGAAGCCTTTGAAAGTGAGTATAGAGTAGTAGAGTAGTAGAGTAGTAGAGTAGTAGAGTAGTTCATTGTGTTGTATGGCTCCACGGTCCACTTCACTTTCAACTTTTGTGTTCTGGTTTCTACTGACTTAGAGATGATACCACTGGTATATCACCAACACTGCTGGCTAATCCGTCTGGACTTTCTGCTGTGTGTGTGGCTACAAAGACTTTAAATTTTGTAGAGTTGGCACTGCCTACCCTTCTCCCTGTTGACACGTTCTAACAAGAACTTATCACTATTGATTACTATTGATTACTATTGATCACAATTGATTGGTATACTATACTATTCATACTCTACTCTACCCTATAGTCTATACTATCTAAACAGTATACTACATAGTATACTGCTATACTTTATACCATAGTATATTCAAAATACGGTACTGGATCACTAGACTGGTCACTATAACTGTAATCCTATGCACTATTTACTCTATACTCCGTACATACACTATTTACTATGTACTCTATACTCCGTACATACTACTATATACTATATACTATATGTGACTCTATTGCAACACTTAGTGGATCATACACAGCACTACTATGTACTACTATGTACTACTTTGTACCACACTATATTAAGTACTGTATTGGATCACTACTTACACCCCCTTGGCCATTAGACCTAGAGAGTGAGTTTCCCCTCGAAATATTAAAAAGTCCCACTTTAAGACGTAAAGAAACGCTCAATATAGGAAGAAAACTGGGGGATTCTGTCAATGTCGAACATTTCGTGGAGCAGCAAGCTTCGGTCCGTTCAAGGCCCCAGACACCTCGTTCGTTTTTGTCCCGTCCCCAGGAACGTTTTCGTCAGTCCACCACTCTACTCTGAAACCTCTACCAATGTTCCAGATGACTTTGGCAGTCACAGAGACACATTCTGCTATCTCCTAGTCTCCTAGTATTCTAGTCTCCTAGTATTCTAGCCTCGGATTCCAGAATTCTAAAATTCCAGTGTTCCAGTGCTCCATAGAAATCATTGGTAAGATCTACTAGAACTAGACTTTCTAGCAGTAGGATTGCACGAGAATATGTTAGTATGGGTGAACTAGACACAATAAATTTCATTCCTCATTCCTCATTCCTCATTCCCCATTTTCAATTCCCCATTTACACCAATCACCAGTACAATGGGCCCTGATGTCTAGTTCTCCTGCATGAGATGTATAGGCAAGCTCCGGATCACCGAGTGTTGGTTTTCGTCCCGCTCGATCCGGTAGAAGTTATCCGTATACGAGTCGCCGTTGATGTGCCCCAAGAACTTCTCGTCGTGCGTGATGATGATGAGCTGGAAATTCTTCTGCAGTTTCCGGAAATCAATGATATTGTTTAGTGCATTGGCAAGCAGCTCGGCGTTCTCAGTGTCCAAATTGGTGGTGGGCTCGTCCAATGCTATCATACCACAGTTGGTACCGAAACACTCGGCCAATGCCAACCGGATCAAGATCGACGTCAACACTTTTTGACCGGCTGAACACCGGCCCCGCATGTCCAACTCCGAATTCTTCTTGTACATCACCACCCGGTAATTGTACGACCGGCCTCGCGCCTGGCTGGTCTGGCTCACATCACACTTGATCTCTATGCCGTCGATATCGGTGCCTTTGTAGGTCTGGCTCCATAACTCGCGGAGAATCCGGTTGATTTCGTTCATCTTCATGCTGTGGTACTGCATGATGGCCGTGTCCATGGCCTGCGAGTACGTTAGGATATCGTTGGACACCAATAAGTTGCTCTGGAGCTTGAGCCACTCGTGGTGGTACGTTTTTTCCACATCCTTGAACTCCTCCTGTAGATCTTTTTGTAATGATGAAATTTGGTCGTTGATCTGCTTGACCTCCCCGACTTTGCCGTAATGTTGCGAGTTCAACTCCGAGATCTGCTTGCGGAGACTTTGGCTTCGCTCCTGGTACTCGTCCTTGGCCTTTTCTGCGCTGGAAATGTCGATTTCCGCCATCTGTGCCTTGAGCCGGTCAAGCTCCATGCCTGCTTGTCTATATTCCACGTTATCCCGGATATTGCGCTGGGTGCTTGAAGCCTCACTGAGAAACTTGGAGATTTGGGTCATTTCCTGGCAGTTTTCGGCGATTTTTTCGCTGCACTGCTTCATTTGGGCCTTGGACTCCGCCAAAAGTGCCTCGTTTTCCTCGATTTTGACCTTTTCAACCTCATGAAAATGCTTCACTGCTGCTTGGAGCTTCCGGTACTCTTCAAGAACGCTTTTGGCTTCACCCACTTTTTTTTCAAGCACACTCTTTTCCTGCTGAAACTCCCTCTCGCTCTTTGAAAGCTTAGCTTGACGTTGCTTCAAATCAGTATCCAAGGCCAGGATTTCGGACCCGATTTGCTTCTTTTGGGCCTCGGTTTCCTGCACCTGCACCTCCAAGCCTTCAATTGAACTGCTCATGGTTTTGGCTTCATTGACTGCAAGTTGTCTTCTGCTTATGGAAAGCTCCTTATCTTTGACCTGGCCCTCCAAACTGCTGAGCTCTTTCTGGAGGTTGTTGCGCTGGTCTATGCAGTCCGAAACCGTTTGACGGAGGTTTTTAACTTCGAAACTCTTTTGCTGGTGAAGCTCTTGTAGTTCCTCCATGGTGTGTGTACTGCCGAAATGGTCCTTGAGTTCTGTTTCCAAAAACTGCACCTGCTTGTCCAAAACGGCGATTTCCTCTCTGTTTCGGGCGATTTGAGCCACGGGGTTGGCCAAAAGAGTCAATTTCTCGAGTTGCTGCTGTGACTCTTGGAACTCGTGCTCTGAATCCTGCACACTGCGCTGGGCGGCCTCTAAAGATGCTTCTAAACTTTGGAGCTCTTCTTCTGATGTCTCCTGCATAATGCGTCGGTACTCAAGAACATCCACATTGATACTCTTCAAGTCCTGGAGCTCGTTGAAAAGCTCCTTGACGTCCTCCGTGAGCTTATCTGCAGTCAAGGCCTTTATATTGGCGTCTGTAGCGTCCAAAAATGCACTCAACTCCGTTTCGCCAAATCCTCGGTTACATAATGCACAGCATTTGGCCGTACGTGCGATTTCCATGGCCTTGGACTTGTATGATTTGGTCACCTCAAAAGTATTGAGGTTGTAGACGGCCGTTTTGTAGTCTTCGTCCATTTCCTGCATCAACTTCTCGTACTGGGGAATTTCGGCATCGGAAATCACTTTTTCGATGTTGGAGTAGTGGGTCTGCTTCTTTTTTTCCCGTTCAAGGACCTTTTGCTTGGCGTAATGAAGCAGAGACTTGGAAGTTTCAAGGGTTTCTTTTGCTTTTTCCAAATCTAGTCGTTTTTCCTGCATATGCTTGGTGATTTCCTTCAATTTCAGATCCATATGACTTTCAGCCTTTTCAGACTCTAAATCGGCCTCCACAAGCTCCAGAAACCGGGATTGATACAGAGACACCAATTTTTCAAGCACACTCGATTTCTCGGCCCGAGACTCCTTCAATAACGCCACACGGCTGGTCAAATCGGACATTTTGTTGGCGGAATTGATCTTCCGCATGAGTTCATCGAGGTCCAAGTCCAAGGCCCGAATCTTATGCTTCTTTTCTTCGATTTCCTGCGGATTTTGGTCCTTGAAATTTTGCCTTTTGGTTTCAAGGTGGACCTTCAAATTCTCCAATTGGGAGGTTTCAATCTCAATGGTTTCCTCGGGAACATGGAGGGCCGAGATCTTTTGCCTTAACTCGGCGATTTTCCCCCGTTTTTCCGCTGAATCCCGGGAAAGATAGGCCATATTTTCTGTTTTTGCTGCCTTCAGGTTCTCAAGACTTTGGCAGGCCTTGGAATCGTGGGCCAACTTTGCTTCATTTTCGGAAACAAAGGAGGAAAACTGGGTACTTAGATGCTCTGCCTCTTTCTCCAACCCCTCTAGAAACTCTGGGCCTTCGACATTAGTAGAGTGCTCGATTTCCCGGAGTTTCTGCTGGTTGAGCTCATATTCCTGCACCTTGGACAGCAACAAGCCTTCGTTTCTGGATAAAGAGTGGCTCTTTTCTCTTAACAATGTAAGCTGTTTTTCGTACTCCTTTCCCCGAGCCTCTTTTTCCAGAAGAAGACCCCGTTTTTCGGCCTGAACAGCGTCGAAATTGGCCATCATATGCAGGAGTTCGTCATCGGACTCCACGAGAACCTTTAAAGATTCACCCAAACGGTTTCGAGAGGTTTCAAGGCTGGAGATCAATACGCGCAAGCGTTCGTGTTCACTAAGGGTCTTTTGGAAAGACTGGTTGGAGTGGAAGAGGCGATCGGCATCCTTCTCCAAAGCCTCAATCTGAACCACCAAAGAGGCGATTTCCAGCGAGTACTCGTCCACCTTGACCAAAGAGTCGTGGAGTTTTTCCCGGATCTTCAGTGCCCGTGCCTTGTCGGAAGCGTAATGCGCCACATTGCCCTGGATAAGCTTTATATCCAGAGCCAAGTCCTTCCGGATAGCCTTGAGGTTATCCAAGACTTTGGTGAACTTGGCAGCTTCGAAAATCTCATCAAAGCGTTTTTTCAAAAGCCCCGCCTCGCTGAGCGGCCATAACGAATCGTCCTGGTGGCAGAAAATCACATACTCCAAAATAGCCTTGGACGCACCGAGATAGAGAGGCACCCGCGTATCGAGTTCTACGTTTTTCGTACTGATGGAGTTCTTCTGGCCCTGCAGAATAATAGCCAACTGGCCCTCCAAGCTCTTAAAAGTGTTTCCAGAAGTGGCTCCTGAATTCAGTCCACTGGCACCTCCATTGGCCCTTCCCTTCTTCCGGTTCAACTGCATATTGCGCGTCACCGTCATGGACTTCCCATCCACGGAAATGAAGCCAAGTTTGATCTCCGCATTGACCACGGCCCGGTCCGCTATCGTAGGGTCATTGATGAACGCCCCACCTTTGGAGTTCGGAGGCAAGTCGCCCGTGGTGGCATACTTGAGGCTCTCGATGATGGTGGTCTTGCCGCACCCATTCTGCCCACAGATGAGCGTGAGTGGTGACCCGAACTGGATGGTTTCGTTTTCCTTGGGGCTGAACGACCGGACCCCGGAAACGGAGAGTTTGTAGAGAGACGACATGGCGGTGTACGGGTTTGGGTACGTGGAGGTCGCGTTCGGGTTGGTCAAGGTCGCGTTCAAGTCGCGTTTATTGTAGATTGTGTAGGACGTACAGTGCAGTAGTACGTAGTACAGTATTATTTAGTACGTAGTAGAAACTTATATAGTACATAGAAGAAAATTATATAGTAGAGTATTATATAGTACAGTAGTAATAGTACAGTACAGTATTACAGTACTAGTAGAGTATTACAGTGCAGTAGTACATAGTACGTAGTAATAGTAGAGTATTATATAGTGCAGTAGTATGTAGTACAGTACAGTGCAGTAGTATGTGGTAGAGTGCAGTAGTACATAGTACATAGTAGAAAATTATATAGTGCAGTAGTAATAGTACAGTATTACATAGTACATAGTAGTAGTAGTAGTAGTAGTAGTAGTAGTAGTACAGTATTACATAGTAGAGTAGTACAGTGCAGTGCAGTATTACATAGTAGAGTAGTACAGTACAGTAGTCTTAGTGGAGTATTATGTAGTGCAGTAGTAATACTAGAGTAGTAATAGTAGAGTATTATATAGTGCAGTAATATAGTATTACAGTACAGTAGCACAGTATGTAGATTACTTGACTCCGTATGTACCCTGTTAACAGGTACATCAGGTGGTCCTTTTAATAGCCAAGGAGTAGAGTCCAGTGTAACATATTGGTTGTTAGACATAAAGTTCAGTCTCAAAAGTCAGTCTCATAAGCCAGTCTCATGTGTCAGTTTCATGAAGTCAGTCTCATAAGTCAGTCTCATAAATACATAGTCTCCAGATAGGTTTATACTTGGCGAGTTACACTTGAGCTATTTCTGGCTCTTTATGAGGGTCTGGGAGTAGAGGACATTGGTATGGCGACGTCTTGGTGTTCCTCACAGAAAATATTCTGATTGATTAACTGACACTAGGATTGGGGCCCGAGTTCCAACTTGTATAGTTTCGGAACTCTGTTAAACTTTCAACATAAAGATATTATGCGGGAGCTGAACCTTCACCAAGATGTAACAAAGTGAAATATAGCACACTCTAAACTTTCTAAAGAGAGTGCCTTCTTTTTCTGGAAACATAGTAGAGTACTACATAGTACAGTAGTAATAGTAGAGTATTATGTAGTAGAGGAGTACATAGTAGAAAATTATATATTACATAGTAGCGTAGTACCTAGTACATAGTAGCGTAGTACAGTACAGTAGTACATAGAGTGAGCCTTAGTGCGCCTCCAGTATGGGCCTGTACCACCATAGAACACCATAAACCACAGAATATAAATAAATAGAATTAGCATATATCCACCATAGGTAGTGCTCTACATATTGAGGTATTTTGAGACTACTCTGCCTAATCCTAACATGGCCCTTCCATAACGCCACTCTCTACCATCATTGTACGAGGTACCAGGAGGGAAAGTGAAGGGTTTTCCCGCAAGGACTCAGGAACGACCGATTGACTAGGCGACTCTGCTGTCGACTAGTTAAGTAGCCTGATTCTTCCCTCTGGAGAACCATCAGCGAGTGACCATAATAAACAGAGTACCTGCCGTAACAAGAATCTAACAATTTTTTATATTTTGTATATTTTTTTATATTTTTTATAATTTTTTATATTTTTTTCAATTTTATGAATTACTGTAAACTACTACAAATTGTTATAGAGTGAGTATTTTGAGCGTTGTGTGAGTGAGTGAGTGTTGAGTAAGTGAGTGGGTGAGCGTTGATTGAGAGTGTTGAGGGTTGAGTACTCACGGTAGAGTGATGCGTGTGAGCGAGTGAGTAAGTGACGAGGATCATGAGAAACTACATCAGTGGACGAGAGGTGCGAGTGCGTGTTCAGAGCGTGTTCAAGTATGAAATGCGGCCAGGAAGTCAAATAGACTAAGTAGATAGAACCATAGACTAAGTAAAGAACTACAGACCTAGTAGATAGAACTATAGACTAAGTAGAGAACTATAGACTAAGTAGAGAACCATAGACTTAGTAAATATAACCATAGACCAAGTGAATAGAAGTATAGACTAAGTGAATAGAACTAGAATAAGTAGATAGAACGCTAGAGCTACTCTCTGTACTATGCTACCACCTCATAGCAATACTCTACTCATATTAGTACGAGTGCTATTCTACTCTTTATAGATAGGTGTACGAGTAGTAATGCTTAATATATACTAGTAGGGTGTGTAGAAATAAAACTCGTGTATAGCCAGATTCCAGTAGAGGACTATATAGTATAAGTAGACTAGAGTATAGAGTATAGAGTATAGAGTATAATTAGAATAGAGTAGAATAGAGTATAAGTAGAATAGAGTATAAGTGGAATAGAGTATAGAGTATAGAATAGAGTATAGAGTATAGAATAGAGTATAAGTAGAATAGAGTTAGAGTATAAGTAGGATAGAGTTAGAGTACAGTAGCATAAATCATGAATTCTACCTCTACTATGTATACTGGTACTAGCACCAATACTTCTGGGCACTCTACTTACTCCACTACTATACTGAGTAGAGTATCACTGTTGTCTACGATCATACTATGTCTACGATCATACTGCTAACTACGAATATACTTCTAGAAGAAACCCAGGACTCAAGACCGACGAGACCGAGACGTTGATAGGATGGTTGCTGGGCCCCACCTTGCCTCTACCAGAAGGTAGACATTCTCTTGAGTTGTAGAAGTGATTGCCAAGGGAATACGAGAGAGGTCTTTCTCTGGCAAGTATAAGAATACGTATTCATCAGATTGTCGCCCTTGATACAGTCACAAGGGATACCATCAAAGCGTACTCTAATAAAGTATACCAGTTTGAGCCTATCATAATGTCTTTACGAGGAGTCCAATGATTATTTGGCATCTGAGCAACTACCATGAACCCATACTGAGCTGCTAGTCCTGGTACCTGAATGGTAACACTGGATGAAAGAATAAGTATCAGTTGTCGGTCTGTAGTACCCGGTCCCACAAGTAGATGCTGATGCTCCACGTGCTTACCTTTTGTTCGTTTGATACATGCCTCAATTTCGAATTAAACATTATATCAATTGATCGGCTATGTAGTAGATTCTAGTAGGAGTCTGTAGACGGAAATAGAAGACAATGGAAGTTAGTAGAGGTCGGGCTGACAGGATGAGCCAGTCATTACCATTCGTCACTCAACAGTGTAATAGATTTTCTTATCCAGTCCCACCAATAGAGGGTCATGTCATAGAAGGTCAAAGAATCAAGCAACAAAGGCAGCAACAAAGGCAGTAGAAGGTCCAGGAATCAAGCCATAGAAAGCTCTTTTAGGTTTGAACTGGCTATCCCTTTCCCCTTCCCCGAATACCCTTGTTGGAGTTTTTATAGAGCCCCGCAAAGTAATCCAACATGGACCGTTCCTCCTTTGGAAGACGGTCTAGAGCATCGCCTGTGATGCTGGAAAACGTCTGCGTCAACTTGGTGAGCGTGGGAAGATGGAACTTGTTCTGGTGTGACTTGAGGTTGCCCAATTGCGTAAACGACTTGTCACAGTTATCGAGCTTGCACTCGAACGGCTTCTCCTTGTTGTGGGTCAACATATGGGCTGCCAAGTTACCTTTGCGGGAGAAACTGCGGTTGCAAACATCACAGGAAAAGGGCTTTTCGCCCGTATGAAGCCGGAGATGCGTCCTTAAGTTTCCTCCCTGCGTAAACCGCTTCTGGCAGTAGTTGCACTGGAACGGCTTGTAGCCAATATGTGATCTCACGTGCACATCCAAGTGGGTGGACTGGTTGAACTTCTTGAAGCAATAAGGACACTCCTGGTTCTTGACCCTGCGTTTCCTGCGCTTATCGTCATGCCCATCTTCTTCTGTATCCTTGACTTTCTTTACTCCTCCAACAAGATCCACGGACGAGGGAAGAACTGCGCTTTTGTCGTGATCGGGGTTTGGAGAAGCTATGATACTTCCATCGGGGGCCTGGCGAATGGCTCCCTTGTTGCCCTTTTCACGTGCCTGGATCACTAACATGAGCTGGTCCACCTTGGTGGCTCCAAGGAGAGGACGCCCGTCTTCTGCCCTAGCATATTGCTGTGCTGGTACCAATGGCCTGCCATTTTCATACGTACTGGGTTGGTTGGGTAAGCTTTGGAAGAAGGGGGCGTCTCCAAGAGCACCATCTTTAGGAAAGTTGTCCTTTTGAAAACCGTCCTTTTGGAACATATTAGCGTCTCTTTGGAACACATTTGCGTCCTTCTGGAAGTTCTGGTCTCTTTGGAAGCTGTCTCTCTGGTACTCCCTTTGATAATCTCTCTGGTAATTATCCCTGAAATTAGGACCGTTGTTGATCATGGGCTGGTACGTATTGGCTCCCCTGAGGTACTGGTTTTGCTGCATCTGCTGCTGGGGGAGTGGAATGTGGTATTGTGGCGAGTAGTTCGTCTTGTAGTTGTTTTTCTTCATCTGCAGCAATTGCTCATGCGTCTGATAAGGGTATAGGAGTGTTTGGTTGGGCTGCTGGAGTGGCCGTTGGTGCTGTTGGCTCCGTTGTTGCTGTAACTGCTGCTGGATCTGGTGCTGCTGCATTTGCTGTTGCTGCTGCTGCTGTTGCATTTGCTGTTGCACCGGTAGAAGCCCAGGCTGCATGGCAATGTTGGGAGGGTATTGCACCAAGGCCTCTTTTTCGTGCTGGGAGTAGCTGGGGTTGATGTTTTGCTCGGGAGAACTGTAGTTGGTGGAGCTTTTCTTCTTCACTGAGCTCTGAGGCTTCACAAACTGCATCTGGGCCCCTATACTCTGGCCTGGGGACCCTTTGGGCGATTGCGGGTCTTCCTGGATTTTGTGGGATGTCTTGGACGACATGGACGAAGTTGGAGAAAGGTGGGACACGTTGCTGGGCCTGCGTCCATCCATATGAGCTGCAGAAAGTGTCTTTGGTTCCTCGAAAATGTCCTCTCGGAGCGGAGTCTTGGTATTCTGCTTGGGGCCTTTTCCCTGGTCATTAATATACCTCAATATGGAGTCCCTGCGCTGCTCATTGTTCATCGACAGGAGATCAATGCTGGGGTTGCTCTGCATGCTGGAGAGAATGGCGTTCATGCTGTCACTACTGATTCCAGCAATGGAACCCGTAGCTCCGGCATTGAACTGCTCCCAGAAAGCATTTAGGTTGTCGAACGTCTTGGTGTTACGCTTGGACGAGGGATTAGACGGGCCGGCCATTTTAGCATCCTGGTTCCACCCGAAAATGTTGCTCAAACTGTCTCTGTTGATGGAGTCGTAGTCCTGGAGATACTCCAAGTTCAAGGAACCTTCTCTGGCCGTAACGTCCTTAGACGAAATTTCCTTCCCAGAAATCGTGTCTTTTCCCGGCTCTTTTCCCGGCTCTTTTCCCGGCTCTTTTACCCCATTTTTAATCTCCTTTTGACTGGGGCCACTGAACGAGTTCAGAGAAGACCCCGGCATTTGTATGAGCAGACTAAATATACTGGTTGATCTCAGCTGGCTTGGGCCCGAAGAACTAGAGCCCGGGAAATTGGCTTGGTTTTCATCGTATTTTCCCGTCACAACCGGCGGAGGAAGACAAATGGAGTCTCCCCGCAACCGGGTCCTGTTTTCAGCTTGAACTGGCGTAGAAAACTCCCGATTTGAAGGGTAATAGCTGGAAAGACCCGAACCTCGGCTTCCAGGCGGCGTATTTTGGCCCATGGGAAAGTTGCCTAGGAGAGACAACAGGTCCTTGCGAGGGTTTGTGAAGAGAAACGACGATGAGTTTTGTCTGCTTGTTTGTGGTTGCAATCCGTGGGGAGATAAGTTCAGGTAATTGCCGATTTCTAAGCGCATGGAGTTATCTCCTTGTTTCAAGGCACTGGAGCGAGCAGCACCGCCGGAACTTTCGGTCAATTGGTCGAATTTGCGGGGCTGGTTGCTTGCGGGCAGCTGCAGACGCAGTTTGGGCTCGGGAATCTGGCCCGATGACTTGGGCTGCTTTGTGGCCTGTAATGTATCGCCCATGGCTAAAGCTATGGGTTGTGAGGAATGTCAGAAAGTGATGGAGTAAATTGAAGCCTGTATGAATTCAGGTACCAACAGGTTTCAAGCAGGAAAGCAGGAAAGCAGTAAGAAGGTCCGTATTGTATATCGTCAATCTGTCCGATCTTGTGTATTGATCAATCTGATCTTGTGTATCGATTTTTGGAATCGTCAATAACCAGTAGTCAATGTTCAATAGTCAACAATGAATCGTCAATACCAATAGTCAGACAATTCGCTCGTCAATACCAATAACCACCGTAAATGTCTAACAAATGGTCAATGTCAGTAACGAATCGTCAATAGTCAAGTCAACAACCGGTATCAATAACAAATGGACAAACACGAATAGCAAATTCACGAATCAGTACCACTGTCAATCCAATCGTAAACAATCAATGTCAATATTAACAGTCAAACCAATCGTCAATATCAATAACCGAAAACAGTCGTCAAAGTTGATTCGTCAGTATCAACCAGTATCAATCCAATGTCAAGCTTAAGTAATCGATACCAATAGTCTCAATACCAATAGTCAATAACAAGCAATAACGAATAGTCGATACCAATGGTCCTAAATCAATACCAATAGTCAATCAATACTAACGAGTAGTCAATACCAATAGTCAGACCAATAACCAGTAGTCAATCTCAAATAATCAACAACCAGTAGTCGATATCAATACCAATGGTCAGTATCAACAACAAGTACTCAATAACCGATAACCAATGGTCCTAAGTCGAAACTAACGAGTAGTCAATAACAATAGTCAGTATCAATAAACGGTAGTCAATAACAAGAACAAGTATTCAGTATCGACAACGAGAAGTCAATATCAACAACCAATAGTCAATGCAAATACTAGCAAGTAGTCAATATCAACAACAAGTAATCAACAACGAGTAGTCAATCTCAAATAATCAACCGTTACTCAACTTCAATACCAATGTCAACAACGAGTAGTCAGTAGTCAATACCAAGTATTCAGTTTCAACAACGAGTAATCAACGTCAATATCAATACAATGTCAATGTCGAGGTGACTTGGATGCGTCACTTTGATGGACTTTAATGGACTTTGATGGAACTTTTCACTAACACACTCGACGATAATCTCAGTGACGTCCAAGTCGTCAATCCTAACAGTCTCTCAATCTCAATCTCAATCACAGTCTCGATTTCTTCCTTTTTTCAAACTACGAGTCTCTCTCTTCCGTGATTTTCCGTATTCTTCAATAACGTCTCGCTTTTCCGAATCGTAGGTCGTCTCCTCGTTCTCCGGTGGCCGGTAAGTATAGGCGTGGAGCGCAAACAACAGGACACGAGCAGGGCACAGGGCAGAAAACTAAAGTGGGGGTGGCCGTTCTTCGTCGGGGCAGCGGCAATCAGAGGAACATGCACAGCGGAAGGGAAAGAGCAGGGGGATGTTTCTTTTTTTTTTTGGGGGGGGTGGTGCTGGCGTGGTGTGAAGCGAGCCAAGGCTTCTTTATCGGTTTCGGTCATGTGGGCCGCGCGGTCCTGCAGTATGATTGCGCAGGGATAGCTTTATTTGCTGTCTATGCAAGCACGGCCGCACTGGCCGCCTGTTTGCAGCTACATACCGTTGAGGTGAAGGGTGGTGAAGGAGGTGGTGAAGGGGGGGGTTTTAGGGGTGTTTGGGGTGTGTATCAGGGGTGTTTCAAAAGTGTTTCAAAAGTGTTTCACGGTCCATGTTTCATGTGTGTTTCAAAAGTGTTTCATGTTTCACCGTCCACAGTCCATGTTTCACCGTCCATATGTATGTTTCATGTGTGTTTCACGGTTCACGGTCCACTGTCCACGTCTGTTTCAATCGTTCAGACGTAATATTCATGTGTTAGTTAAGGTTTTTTGGGGGTTTCATGTGTGTTTCATGTGTGTTTTATGTGTGTTCCATGTGTTTCACTGTCCATGTTTCATGTGTTTCATGTGTGTTTCACTGTCCATGGTCCACGGTCCATGGTCCATGTTTGAAATCGTTCAGACAACTACATGTGTACCTTTTTCTAGGTGCACCGAAACTACTACCCCCAGATCTCACCTACACACTCAAACCAGAATTCATTCACTATATACATTAAGGCCATCAGCCAACAGATTATCAGAGCTGCACCAGGACGTTCAAATTAAAAGTGCACTATTGATTCTGTTTTTGATTCTGTTTGCATTGAATTCCGCTGATATTGTGATATTGTTTTTGGTTGATGATACCCTTAGATGAAATCGCATATGCTCATGTTCTGGCGGTCTGTCCAGCCACACCCAAGTTTTTCTCGGCAGCCCAAGTTTTTGGCTATAATGAAGTAAGTGGAGTACAGTGGTGTATAAAGAGAGTTAATGTTAGATTCTTGTTACGTCAGGTACTCTGTTTAATATGTTCATTCGCCCGATGGTTCCTCAAAAGGAGGAATCTGAACTGCTTATACAACTTTTCAAGAGAAGGAGTGGCTGGTAGATGGCTGGGTTGAAGGCCTTATACAATGGACATTATTAGTATCAGGCAGAGAGGGTTCATAATACCTCAATAGGTAGAGCACTACCCATGGTGGATCTGACAGTTAAGGTGTAGTATTATATAGACAGTGGAGTGGGCAGTGGGCAGTGGACAGTGAGATGTGGAGGGACAGTGGACAGTGAAAAGTGGAATTACCGTGGAGGGGCAGTTACCGTGGACAGGACACGGCGTATAGTAGTACACTCTAAATCCAGTAATCTGAATCTGGTCAAGCTCATCAATGAAACCAACTATATATGTAAGGACTTAACAGTGGGAGGCTCCTGTTCGTCTATATATTGAACGTATTCCTTACGTCCTAAAGTTTATTATGGTATTTATTGAACCCAGAATAGCCGAGGAACTCCCTCTTGCCAAGGAATTCTCTCAGAGGTATTCACGGCGTTGGTGGTTAATGGCGTGGCAATGGTCAATCCAGACAATAACCCAGGCCAGTGACTCTCTAGGGGTTGCTTCTGAAAAAGTACTTTATCAATGTCTTTGATTCTGGGCTGGGTGTTCACTCTCCAAGGCTATAGATTTTATGAGTCATTCACCACCAACAGTAGTGTGTAGTAGTAGTAGTATAGGTATCATAACAGCCATGGTGAGCTCCAGGAAAAGGACAGTGAAAAAGTGGTACCATAAACCAGTGTACAGTGGAGTTACAGTGGACTGGACAGTTGACTGGATGGTGGAATATACTGGATACAGTTATTGGTGACTCTAGGTAGAGTGACTGTACAGCTGTGGAGATCTACCTGTTGCCTCATAACGTAAACGAAAAGAACTGGAAAAGGAAACGGAACACTGAGACCAGACCGGGAATGAATAGAGCATGGGAATACTGGAGATTGTACTGGGAACCTGAGAGCCTGGGAGCCTGGAATTAGAGCTGAACAATACTAAAAACGGTACTGGGTCAAATACTACACTGAGCAGAATGTTATTAGTACAGTGAAGTAGGTTTAAAAGTGGGAATAGTACTCTGGCAGTGTGGTAGTCTATTGTGGAAGTGAAATGTGGTAGTCTACTGTGGTACACTATAAGTGGAGTGGTACACTATAGTAGATAGAAGTGTTACACTATCATCAGGAATAGTAGTATATATGAATAGAGTGGAGTGGTGGTTGGCCTTAAAGGTACAGTAGTGCGAAGTATGGTAGAGTGGTACACTATAAAGTAGAGTCGTATTATTTGAAGCAGTGGTAGTAGAGTACATAGGATATTGGGTCAGTAATGGTGATACTGTAGTACTATGCAGTAGAGGTTTAGTAGTACACTACGCAGAGTAATACTGTAGTACACTATAATAGATAATAAGGTACAGTATTCAAGCGGAGTAGGTATAATGCAGTCTTGAACTTATCCATGTGATGATACCACTGACTTAGTAACTGTGTGACTGAGTAACTGACATATGATAAACTGACCTATGATTAACTGAGTAACTGACCATATGATAAACCGTATCTTAAACCGTATGATAAACTGTATAACTGAGTGACTGTATGAATAATTAATATGACTGACTGAATGACTGTCTGGTTATCATAATTAACCTTGTGATTGACTGTATAACTGATTAAGTGTATGATGAACTGTATGATAAACTCTATGACTGTATGAGTGAGCAAATATTATGACTGATGACTGATTAAGTGTTTAATAAACCTTTTGATAAAGTGTCTGAGTAACTGTATGACTGAGTCCGATTAAGTGTATGAGAAACTGTATGACTGTATAACTGTATGACTGTATAAGAAACTATCATGAACTGTATGAGTGAGTTGTCATTATGGCTTATCAACTCTATAACTGATTAACTGTATGAGTAATTATTATGACTGACTGTATACCTGATAAAGTGTATGACTGTGTGGTTTTAATGTGTATGGCTAATTAACTGACCATATGACTAACTGTATGAGCAATTATTATGATTAACTGTATGACTGTATGAGCAATTATTATGAGTAACTGTATAATTATTTAATATGACTGACTGTATAATTAATGACTGTGAATGTATGGCAGGCTATAGTTGCAAAATTGGAAAGAAAATCTTGGCTTTGTGGAATTGTAGAAATTTAGAAAATTGATGCAGACCACGTGGCGCAAGAAACTGATTTCACATTTATTTTTTATTGAGTAGAATGCAGATCACAGATTGCTTTGGAGCGTGAGCGTGAGCGTAAACGTGAGCATGAATGAGAGCGTGAAATCGTGAATGAAATCGCTCACTGTTTGCTGTTTCTGGGTCGCGCACGACCACACCCAAACTTGCCGTGATCAAGTCCACCTCTTTCAAACTGTTGATAGTATCAGTATTGTAGTAGTATTTATAGTATCAGTATTTTAGCATCAGTATTAGAGTATTAGCATTTATAGTGAGGAGTATTAGTATTATAGAACTAGTTATAGTGTCTTTTATAGAACTAACTATAGTATTAGTTTATGGAATTAGTAATATTAGCATTATAGAACAGTATTATAGCACTAGGATTATAGTACTAGTATTATAGTACCAGTATTTGTAGTATTCGTATTATAGTATAAGTATTATAGTATCGTATTATAGTATCGTATTATAGTATCGTATTATAGTATCGTATTATAGTATCGTATTATAGTATTAGTAATATAGAATGCATTTAACAATAGTGCGATTGTTGTAGCTCATCACAGGCCATCATGGGACCTGGAGTAGATGGCTGCTTAAGGAGGCCTTATACAATGGCCATTGCTAGGATTAGACGGCAAGGCTCTCTTATACCTCATAAGTTGAGCCCTGTCTATAGTGTATCTAACAAATAGTGTATTATTGAGTGTATTATTGAGTGTATTAGTTGAGTGTATTAATTGAGTGAGTACATTGTTTCGCACCCATTTTTTCTTACTCACTCACACATTGACACATTGACACATTCACACATTTCCTCAAATTCTTACTTCCGCACTCAATTTTCTCACGTAGCTATAGTGTACCACAACAACTACTACTACTTCTACTACTTCTACACTACAACAACAACTACTAGTACTAGTACTACTGACTACTGACTACTGACTACGGACTACTGACTACTGAATACTGAATACTGAATACTGACTACTACACTACCACTACTTCTACATTACAACTACTAGTAATTCTACTACTTCTACACTACAACTACTACTACATATATTACTACTACTCCACTGAATTCACTAGTAACATTCTAATGCCACTACTCCTACTACTCTTATACCACTACCACTATTCTACTGAACACTACTTTTATACTACTACTACTACTACTACTACTGGCTACTATTACTGGCTACTATTACTGACTACTAAATACCACAACTACTACTTCTACTTCTACTGACTACTAGTATTGACTACTAGTACTGTGTCAACGAATACCTAGCATGTACGGAGGCGGGGTACCTCGTGGATATGTTGTATGCAGGCCAGTGATGTTCTATGTGCAGGTCATGGACGAGTGGATAAATACCAAACGTGTCCGCACCCCGTCTTAAGACTTTGGTCTTGTAAGGTACAACTTACATATCCCTGTATATCAATATATACTAAAACACAAGTTGAAATACTGACTACTGACTACTGACTAGTTCTACTGACTATACTACCGACTACACTACGTCCACTAAAACCCGATGAATTGTCCGGAATATTTCATTACGAGGCATGATTAACGTCTAGAGTGAATTCAATAGGGCCAACTAACGTATTTCCATAAGCAAGCATGTTCAGATCTGACACGTTCTTCATAAACCCCGGTAAGAGGCTTTAACGTATCGTCACTTTAACAAAGAAAACCATGGGGTGTACGGAATCTATAGTGTAAAGATCCCCAAAAATTATAGTATAGAACAGTAGAACTAGAGCAACGTCTAGTGAAAATATGTGCCATAGTACACTATACTATACTATACTATACTACATTACACTATAGTACACTATACTATACTAAACTACATTACACTATAGTACACTATACTATACTATACTATACTATACTACATTATACTATAGTACACTATACTATACTATACTATACTACATTATACTATAGTACACTATACTATACTATACTATACTATACTATACTATACTATACTATACTATACTATACTATACTATACTAAACTACATTACACTATATTACACTATATGTTAGATCCACCATAGGCAGGGCCCGGCCTATGAAGGTATTATGAAGTCTCTCAGTCCGATTGTTACAATGGCCATTGCAAACGCCGTGTCAATGCCATCGTTGTATGAAGTACTATGATGGCTCTTTCGAATATTCTAGAACAATCCTTACCATTGTTCTAGTAGAAAGTTTTTCGGTGCCACGTTTCTCTCAAAGTTATATAAGCCGCTTCGGTTCCTCTCTTTGAGGAACCATCAACGAACATAGTTTTAGTTAGGCATAAATGTATTAAAGAACATAACACTATACTACATTACACTATACTATAGTGCTACACTGCTTAGTACTACTTAGTCTACTGAGTCTACTATTGAATACCACCTTATACATGCTACTCTGCTAGCTGAAATGCTCTAGTTAATCCTAAACAGATATATGGCCCATATAGATCAGAGATAACATATAAGAGCATATGTTTTATATCGGATTTCTAATTTATAGCATGTTTAGACATGAACTAAACTGAACTAGAGCTAGAGCTAGAGCTAGAGCTAGAGCTAGAGCTAGAAACAGCGTTGGAATCCGAAAGAGATGTAGAATTTCTCTTCTCAATTCTCTCTTATTGAGAAATATAGCATAATGTAGTATATTATGCCGTTAGATCAATATGGACAGAGCACTACCCATACATGTATTGAGCTCACACGCCCAGTTATTCAGCTGGCCGGCTATTGGGACCACGGCCGATCTATTCGGCCGGTTTCACCCGATAAATGACCATTCGAGCCGAGCTTGCTGAATCCGTGACCAATGGGATCGGGTTTCTCGGACTCGATATTCCCTGGACCAGTTTCTCCCGGCAGATTCGCCGTGTCTAGCCTTTTTAGTTGGCTTTCCTTCAGAAGACTCAACCAGCTTCGATTCCTCTCTTTGAAGAATCATCAACGAATATAGTAACGATTAGGTATCAATCGGCTAACAACAATCTTGCAAGCACCAAGAATTCAGTCACTTCTGCTCTAGGCACCAAGAACCACCAAGAACCAGGGCCATGACCAGAACTTCACTTCAGTGTGCTTGAGTAGAGCTTCTGTACTTAGACTGGAGAAATTAGCACCAGAATCAGAAACAAGTAGTATTAGGACTGATATCTGGATGTGTCAACGAGTACCTAGCATGTACGGAGCCAAGGTACTTCGTAGGTATGTTGTATGCAGACATGTGCAGGCCTTAGATGAATGGGACACACAGACCATTGTTAGACAATAGGGCTGTGTAGGCCTTAGAAGAGTGGACTGTGCAGGCCTCAGATGAGCGGAAAAGTATAAGACGCTGCTGCAGCCACGTCTTAGGACTTTGGTCTTGTAAGGTACAACTTACATATCCCTGTATATTAATATATACTAAAACATAAGTTGAAAGACACTGCTTTGGATATGGTGATGGTTGATGGTGAACGGCATTTATGGATGGTGGAACCGAATGGAGAGGACAAAGAAACTTCATATGTGCTTCCTGGTCACGCCTCCTTCTAAAATTGCCTCCCCCAAAGTATGTCATAAATAGAAGATTATTCTATTATAGATTTCTTGGAATGACCCGTATTTCTCTCTGTTCTTGCTCATTTCGTTATAAGCCTGTTCATCTGAGTTCATGATTTCCTTTCTTATTCTTTTTTTTTGATGATTCACTTTTTCAAGGGAGTCTTGTTGGTCTGTTCCATGATCTGTTCCAAAGGGCCGGCCTGAGCTAGGTGCAGGCGGGATGATCACTAGCATATGACAGATCCTATTGTTCCTCCCTCACTGAGCATTCGATAACAATGTGCCTTTTTTTTGGACCCTCACAATGTGATACATTGACACCTTGCATTCGCCAAATCAAATCCAATGAACCTCCGGAACAATGACTCTTTGAGCATGGACTTTTGATGCACTCGCATCTATACCTTTTGATCCTTTGGCCATTGACACCGTCACTCCTGACAGAGGCTGGATCTCCACACACTGGAAACAATTTGCAGCATATTTGGGCTCTAGATACCATTTCGGGACATCATACCACAAAAAATGGGGAATAATAATTTAGAACCGGTACCTTTTCATTATTTCCCTATCTTCCCTTTATCTGAATTGGCGCCTATCTTTGCATTATTATGCATTGATTCTTCTGCCTTCCGCACTGGGTAAGGTGTGATTTTCTGGTCATCATTCGTGGCCATTAGTATAAAAGAAGACCACTCCCTCTTTTGAAACCCTAACCATGAAATTCACTCATTTCATCCTTGTCTCTTTTTTCTCGTCCTTTGTATGGGCAGAGGCACACCCAGTCTCGAAAAATGTCACTTTGCCTCAAAAAGGATCCGCCACATCCACCGTTTCCGTCACCAATGTGGATAATTCATCAATTCCAGCGGTAAAACCAGGCCCGGTGGCGTTTTTTGTAAAGCTCGAGGGCGAATTAAAGCCGGTCGGATTCGATTTCCGTACCACCAAAAAGGATAATGTGCTTTATGCTGTTTATGACGCGTGGCATATCGCCCCCAGAAATTTCTCCATTGCGGGAAAGCACATCCTCGCCAGTCAAAATATGACCGTGGGCTATTCGAAAGGCCACCTTGCTTTCGGCGGAGGTACCCGGCCAATGAACTTTACATTAAATGAGGAAGGAAGGGTAATCAGCGACAGCTTTAAGATATGTCAGATGAATTCCTCACAACTTGTCATATTCCGTGCGAGTGACCGCAGAAAAAACCTCCAGTGTATCAAAGTGGATCTCTATGTCTTGCCCTGGGACCACTTGAAGCAACTCGGATCCAGGAACTTCACGGGCACGGTGGATGAGCATATGATGCTCATGTTGGGGCGCGACTTTAACAAGAACGACACCTACATGTGGTATCTTTGTGGCAATTCCGACCTCATTTGGAGAATCGACAGGCAGCGCGTAACGTTTGCAGAGTTGAGACTGAGCGACAGTAAAGACTGCATGGATCGTTTCAAAAATTGGACTGACACAATGCGTCGTGCGTGGAACTGTACTCTTGGAATTTCCGGACCCAACGCCATCGAGTCTCTGAAGCGCTTCTTGAAGGGCTTTAATGATGAATGTAGGATTTTCATTAATGGCAAGAAGATCACCAGGAAGCCCAATAAGCCTTGGACAGACTCCATTCCCTAGTCACTGTCAGTCCCTATTTAGTCTTTTCTTGAATAAACATCTTTTCGTAACTCACAGTTATAGTCAAGAAGTATGCGGAAACATATTAGAGAGTGTCAGACTTTGCAATGTTGCTCTGGGATGAAGTGCCAGCTCATTTAAAGTCTTGATATAGTCGCAATCCAAGGAGACTGTGAAGAATGGAGTAGTAAATAGTTGCATATCATGCAGTTGAAGCACTATGCATCACCACCAGACCGCTTTTGGCTATATTGGTCTGACCTTCAAGGCACTTTCCGGACGCTAAAGTTAACATATATGAGCCGCAAGCAAGGTTCCACAATCTCAAATCATTCTTAACACAACAGGCGTTGAGTGCTTAGCTCGGAAAATACCGCTGCTGACATAAAGAAAACCACTCTGACTCATTCAAGAGAAGACACCATTTCATATGGGAGTTAGCACTGGAGGATGTTGATAATGACAACCTGAGTATTTTTTGAAAGATCTAGAATAAGCATAGGCTTACGTTTGCCCGAATAAACCTGTCCCAACGAAGAGAGTACTCCAGTATTGAAGCGAAAGATTTTCTTTATCCAATACTAAAAGTAACAATAGAAACCCCATTGGATAAAAATTTTAGTAGAATAAGATCCACTCCATTCTACTCGTAGTTTCAGTCAAGTTCAGTCAAATAACCAAATATCAAGTACTAATTCCCTTAACAATGGGCACTTAATGTATCGATCAGTATTCCTGCAATTCAGTCACGTACCAGTGGGTCTCAGGTTAGTAGATCAGTAAGTCAGTAGTCAGTTACTCGAAATTAGTCAGTTAGTTAAGTAGTCCTTAGTCAGTTACTTAACAGTAGTCAGTTACTCAGCAGTATCAGTAGTTCGTAGTAGTCGGCTGTTGTGTTGTCTGTATTCAGCTAGACAGTAACCTAACCAGTACCCTGATCCTGGGGTGAGTGGTACACCATCAGCCAAAACCCGGGCTTTTGAAATTCTCTTGATTTCACCAGAACCCAATCTTTAGATCATTGGAAAATGGCCAAAATTAGGAGACAGTCTCTCCAAGTCAGTCCATTGCCACTCCATGTCAGTTTCCATAGACAGCAAATTGATATTGTCCCGAACTGACATACTTCAAGACCTCATACCCCCACCAGATAATTTCACTCTGAAATTCTCTGTAATCAAAATGATATTTTCAAATTTCAAATACCCAATATTGTGAGCATCCAGAAATTCGTAAGCCTTAAGTAAATATTGGTTTCTTGCTCTGGGCTTTTTTGTAGGTATCGCGGTGAGACAGCGAATCTAATCAATTAAAGAACCGCTAGACACATTTAAATCACATCCGTGTTCTAAAAGCCAGTCTATTGTTTTATTACTGTTCGAAAAATTGGAATAATTCATGCTTGAATTCGGGGGGTGCGTACCCTTATATAAGTTTCGCAGCACGCGGGTCCTGCATGGATGGTGGCTGCAAATAAACAGGGCGGGGTGAGGGCAGGAAATGTCTATAAAAGGGCACCTCCCCCACCGAATCCCGCTCTCCGAATTTTTACTCTTCACCCCTTCGTAGTTTTTTTTTCTTTTTTTTTAACTATGGGGGACGACTCCTCTCCGACGAACCATGAGAACTGAGATCCACTGAACTTGAGATCCACTGAACTTAGGGTGGCTATGAATGATGGAATCAATGCCTATGACTTTTGTTTTCTTGGTAATAAGGAAGAGTAAAGACTCTATGAGTACTTCCGGCCATAAACTGGTACCAAAAAAAGAAAAAAAAAAAACCTATATGGGGCGTAAACATATTGGGCGTATAGACATCAGTCTGAAGACGTTACGGCACCTTTTAAAGCCCACAGCTATGGCCATACTGCCGACCTACCCAAGGTGAATCAATGAGAACGGAAAAACGTTTGGCTATAGAAGAGCAAACGAATATCAACAATAGAGGCATAAACGGAGGATAAATCATTTCAAATTGTCCTAGTTGAATAGCATATCATACACTACAGTTTTTCCATATACCGTATTTACATCCACCATAGCTAGTGCTCTACCTATTGCTTATACATGCATGCACATGACGCTGATTTATCTGGGCTTTTCATTCAATACACATGTCTCTGCATTCACCGACTGCAATTCTCTGGATACGCTTTTATTTATACATTGGATAAAAGATAGCAGTAATGATGAGAGAGTAGAGACCAGCCTCAAAGCTTTAACAGTAAGACCTTTAGAATCTGGCTCTGGCTGTGGCTCCATTTTCTGGAGTCGACCCCCAAAAAAGTCTTTTCATAGGTGGACAAGATCTTCTTGAACTCGTTTTTGGAGGCCTCATACACAAACTTTCCAACCAAGCCCTTGGCAAAAAATTGATATAATGGTTTGTCAGAGGAAGGAACTGATGTTTTGCGTTGGATAAGGTATTTTTTGGGGTTAGAGCAATAGATTCTTTTGGGCTCTAAGTCAGAGTACGTATTGGAAGGTTTCAGAGCAAAGAGTTGGACTATTTCAACCAGGATTTTGTGGGAATTCTAGATGTTATTCTTGTATGATTATTCTTGGATGTTAAGGAGCCCCAAGCAAAAAAGATACCTACAAACCCAAATTAAAATTGGCATCCTACAATATTGCAATTGAACACTTGTCGTGTATGACTCAGGCAGCTCACCCGGATTTCTCGTCAAGAGCCATACAACTTACAATAAAGGGAGGGACTTACGGGAAAGGCAATAACAGGAGATAAAGTATACTTTTTTATGCATCAAGTCAGTCAAGGAGTCAAGGATAAAAGGTGATGGTTTAAAATCCATCTCTCAAACTCGTTGAAGTCATGATTCTGCCAAAATGACCTATGAGAAGCGGTTGTCAACAATGCCAGTAATAACTTACACTTTAATTCTTTGTTGAAACTGGGCATTTTTTGAGCTCTGAGTTTAATGAACTACAAGGATTGAACTACAAGGATTGAACTACAAGGATTGAGCTCCGAGTTTATTGAACCAAGTCTTTTGAACTACAAGGTATTGAACCAAGTCTATTAAACTAGTTTACTGTCTTCGCCTCAACAGGACATACTTTTGAAAGGAAGACCCGGTGGATGCTCATACATCAGCAAAAGCATCAGCAAAAGCATCATCAAAAGCATCAGCAAGGCAAGATTATGGAATCAAAAGTCAATTTCTGAGAGCATCTGAGAAAGTTAAACATGTCCCAAGAAAGTAAAAGGTTTATCTATATCTCCGGCCAGATCTGTCTCCTTTGTCTTTTGTGAAAAAACAGCACTGGAACGACAAGTGATCGACTGCTACACAGTCCACTTGAACTTGAGTCTCTTATTGGAATTACCCAAATAGGAGCATCCGACTCTTACTATTTTCAGAATTCGGTGGTATAAGAAATGTGTTATATTTAAGCTGATCCCAAGCGACTCTCTTGTTCAAACACTTGACCTCAAGAATATACGGACCTTAGTGTGCAGTCATCTTGTTCATGTTCATCCATGTTCATCCATTTCCATCCTATATGATTATACATTCACATTTCATTCATATACGATTTCATTGGTGAATGAGGTACAGGCTTCTGGTTAGTGTTTTATATGAAGGCCTCGGACTGTGGACGTGACCCCGGGGCGATTTCCCCCAACATTCCCTCAAGACAATCCGACAAGCCGTCGAGACTAAGGTTATAGTCCCGCAAATAGTCCAGGGGCTTCATCTGCAGGACATAGAGGAGCCCGTGGAGAGTGTCCAAGAACTCGGTGGACAAGCTGATGTACTTGCCGATTTTGGGCACCATGGTGGGGAGGTGCTCGAAGTCGGAGATGAGCAACGAGAGCATGAAGTTTTTGATCAAGCGCCGCATCTCGTCCGCGTTCATTTCGTCCACAGCATCCAAGTGCAATTTATGATAGTACGGCTTGAATTGGTCCGGCAAGTCCGCGTACTCCGATGCCTTGACGGGTTCCTGGGTCGTCTTGGCACTATTTCTGCTCGGGTGTTTTTCCTGGTGGTGGAGCTGGCTCCTTGCAAATTGGAGCTCGTTGTGGAGTTCTTCATTGTGACGTTGGTACTGGCGGACTTTTTCTTCTAGGGCTTCAACATAGTCTGCAGAAGAGGGTCTGGGAGGGTCGTTTTTGGTGGGGATTTCAATATGGTCGGTGGTCAAGTCTTCAAGACTGAGACGGGGAGGAGGCGTGGCGGAAAGGGCGGTTTTGGAGTCCAGCTCAAAACCATCCAGTCCGTTTAGTCCTTCTTTCTTCAGGCCCTCGTCTTGGTACGATTGGTTAAAAGACTGGTTGAAAGACTGGTTCTTATAGGGCTGGTGCCTGTGTGCAGTCTCGGGGTCAAAAAAGTCAAATGCCTTACTTTTTTCATTCTTTTGGTCATATTCTCGACTGGATTGAGGTGACGAGAGAGGAGAAAGAAGCTCGGTTTGGCTTTGGTCAAAGGTATCGTTGGCCAGGTCCGAGGACGAGTCGGAGGCCCGGTGGAATTCCTGGAAACACTCGCCCAAGGCATCTTCAAAGTGGGAAACCAACTTATGCACCAAATCCCGTGGGTCTGGCCGGACCTTGGTGTTTTTTCTCCGGCTTCGGGGGTCCATTTCTCGGGTCACGTGCTTTCTATGGCTCTGGATATGATTGTCTCTCACGTGACCCCCAGTGTCTCCATCTGCTTTTCCAGTGTCTCCATCTCCATTTACTTCTCCAGTGACGCCAGTCTTCCTTAAGTTATCACTGTCTCTTGAGTGATTGTCTCTTAAGTGGATACTATTTCTCACGTGAATGGGGTCTCTCACGTGACCACTGTCTCTTGAGCTCTGGTTCTGGTTCTGGTTCTGGGTTCTGGGATTCTGGCTCTGGGTTCTTGGGCTCTGGTTCTGGATTCGTATGCTGTGATTCTGGAACCTTATGCTTTGGCTTTGGCTCTGTGTTTGGTTTGGGCCTTTTGTGGGTCCTGGTGTTGGTTCTTTGGGACTGTCTGTGGAATTAGGAGCCCTGGGCTCGATGTTGAGGGGCGTGGAGTGGGATGAAAAGGATGTTTCGGGGTACGTGAGCTCGTGGGCGCCATGATAAGGGCTCTGGAGGGTTTGGGGACTGTGGGCAGCGAATAGACGGTCCATGTTACGAGCCCTGCTGAGGAGCACCAGTGAAACGGTGTTGTTTGGCGACTGCGTAAGGTTTTCCGATGAGTCGAAATGGGAGCTGTGGTCCGACGATAAGTGGAGGTACGATTCCAGGAGCTCCGTTCCATCGGGCGACGAGTTCATGGGAAGAGGGTGGTGCTTGTGTTTGTTATCACTGAGGCGCGTTTTGAGGCTTCGTCTTTGGACGTGCGTCGAAAGACGCGCGACTCAATTTGATCTCTTCTCATCTCTAAAGATGGCAATACTTCTAGTATATTTCATATAGTGCCTCTACGTAATTTATGTATCAGGATCCTATGAAAGTTTATTAGAATTCTCTATAGACTGAAATTAACGAGCTTACTACGATGTCTTCTTTTATGGTACGCGCACGACCCGGCCTAGTCTCGATTAGTTCCACCAAGACTCACATACTAAAGCAATCAGTAATCAAAAATGTGAGAGCATTATTAAGGCTATGAGAGAGCTATAACTGTGACTATTAATGGTTTGACGGTATAATGGTTATATGCAGGATATACACTATAATTCGTTCCTAAAGTACCAAAACCAAAAAAATCACTAGATATGTAGTTTTATCAAATTCGTATCTTACATAGCATGCGATAACCATAGAAATGGAGATGAATCCCTGGTAGCATGTTACGGTTTTCCAAGTAATCGTGTATGCCTTTGTATGCAGGATACTACAAAATATGGTCAATATATTGATACTGTTAGACCTGCCATGGGTAGTCGCACTACCCATAGAGGTATCTTCGAGCCTACGAATGCCAATGACTCATCCAGTCACCATAACCCGTGACTTGGACTCATCCATTCACCATAACTCGTGTCATGGCGTTTAACCGCCTTGCTTCACTCTCCCGGTATTCACCGGTTAGCTATATAATCACCCAGGATTCCCTCTTTTGGGAATCCATCAACGAATGAACATAACTCCAAGTATTAGACGTATTCAAGAATCTAACAGATACATATTGAATATCGATGAATGAATGATATTGTAGCTGTTTGCCTGTTGTTCTGTCTGATTT
This sequence comes from [Candida] ipomoeae, assembly GCA_002370145.1. Classification (NCBI taxonomy): domain Eukaryota; kingdom Fungi; phylum Ascomycota; class Pichiomycetes; order Serinales; family Metschnikowiaceae; genus Metschnikowia; species [Candida] ipomoeae. The sequence goes on along the minus strand of NKZK01000421.1, from coordinate 35,698 downwards.
TGTCTGATTGTCTAGTGTCTGTCTAAATTCTGACCATTGTCTAAATTGTCTAATCTGTCTAATCTCTGTCTAATCTCTGTCTACTTGTACACTTTCGACCAGTATCTCTTCTGTCCATCTGTCCAGTTTCTGTCCAATTTCTGTCCAATTTCTGTCCATTTTCTGTCCATTTTCTGTCCATCTCTCCATCTCCCCATCTGTCTACCGGTCTACCATCTAATCATAACTGTATCTATTCAGCTCAGTATTTATGCTCCGTTTGTCTCCCATATACACTACCAATAAATCACCACCCTCGAGTATCTCGTCTAGGGCTCGATGATACTATACCCGCCCGCCTCGACCTTCTCCGAAAACGTCTCCTCCACCTGCGTACACAAATCCGACAAATTGTCTAGGCCCTGGTGCAAGGCCTCCATGGCAGTAATGTTGCCGTATGTCTGGATCCGGATGTTCAACTTGTTTTCCGAGGGGTGCGGGATGGAGTAGCCGCAGAACTCCACCTCCGGGTTCTTCATGATCATGTACCGCAATGCATTTCCGAGGGTGTGGTCCTCGTCCACCACCTGGAACGAAGCCGCCGTGCCGTCTTCCGACAGCCCGGGCAACAACTTGATCTTGTCGGTGTCGTACTCTTGCTCTTGCTCGTCCACCTCGGGCTCCATGGGAATGTCGGCTGTGTCAGACATGGCTAGTCTATTCCGGTGGGAGTTCCGGTTTGATGACTATGTCATTTTTTTGCGCATCTCGGGACTGCACATACGCCCCGGTTCCTCCCCAAGTCTCCCCAAATCTCCCCCGGATCATCGGTTTACATTCTGGAACAGCCTTAATCACCTGACACTAGATCGGAATTGTGACCGGAATAAGTAGAACGGTTCTTTTAGTTTTACTTAGAGATTGGTTTTTTTGGGTGGTGAATGGAGTGGGTTTGGGGCTCGAAGCTGGCCCTCGGATCTCAAACACCCGTACACCACAACAGCTTTTCCGATCCTTTCTATTCTTCCTAATCCGGTGGCCATTATATGGAATACTAGACCGTTTCTCAGCCAGTTCCTATACTAATATCCATTAAGGAATGACGCTGGACCAGTGCACTTGTATTTATAAACCCGTATATATTCACACGTACACCCGTACACCAAGGTTCTGGTAAGAGCACCCCATTCCCATTTAACCCAAAGCAAGGGTCTAGAAAATCTCTCTAGTGCTAGAATTCGATTTCTAAGATTTTCTTATACGCAGGATTCATTCCTATTTTATTTTTCAATTCTGTTGACTGGGAGCACCCAATCTCAATCACCCAATCGAATATACAAGTATCTCTAATATATAAGAGATATATAAGGAATCATTTAATACGTAAATAAATAGCGTCTTTTGAATAGCACTAAATAAGATACAGAAAACATACCCTTGTATCTTAGCGATAACAAATTCCATAATAGTAATAGCTATAACACCAGCCATAGGTATAAATCCATTAACAAAACCTACTATAGATGAAATCATTAAATTTAATTTAATATTCATGAACCTAATATTAACATCAACAAATGTCCTTTAATTTAAATCAAATTGAAATCAAAGTACTTCCATTGTGTTCTCAATCTCATTCAATAATTGATTCTTTACGAGGTTCCCGCATTTTATAGGATTTTTCTTCGAATATAATATCAATATATTCTGAATTTTTATGATGTCTGCTTCTATCTCAACAACACTACTCCCCTAAGATCTATACTACCTCTATATTCACTATACCATTTATATTATCTTATCTGTATATTATTAGCTATCTCATCGTCTATACTCTCTATACTAGATGATTAATGTCTATATATCTCTAAATTTTCTATACTCTCTATACTCGGTTATTTTCTATACTGTGTTATTCGCTATACTCTCTTATTGTCTATACTCTCTATACTACATAACTATTGTCTATATATCTCTATTGTTGTATCCTGGTTGTAACGTGAAGTGTTAGATTCTTGTTGTTACGTCAGGTACTCTGTTTAGTATGTTCATTCGCCTATGGTTCTCCAGAGGAAGGAATCGAGCTAGTTCAGTAGTTGAAAGCGGGGTCGCCTGGTCATTTGGTCGCTATTAAGTCCTTGCGGGAAAAGTCTCTACATTCCACCCTGGTACCTCAGGTTGATCACATTCCCTCCTGGCACCTCTTACAATGATAGTAGTGGAGTGGCGTTATGTGTTAGGATTGAACGACGGGGCTTCATAATACCTATGGGTAGTGTCCTGCCTGTAGTGGATCTAACACTATACTACTCTATAGTATACTACTTCATACTTTATATCATAGTAGTCTAAGTACTCTCCAGTTCTCTACTCTCCAGTTCTACTCTACTCTATACTATACTACTTACTACTTACTACTTAATACTTAATACTTAATACTTAATACTTAATACTTAATACTTAATACTTAATACTTAATACTTACTACTTACTACTGACTTATACTAGTTTACGTCGTAATCTATACTAACTGCCTGTATATTTTGCTAGAGCGTAGAGTGCTGATTCATACTAATTTATTGTAAAATATCATGTTTGATGTTATGTGACGCTTAATATGGCCTTTAGGATTAGACAGCGTAGACTCAAATACCTCAATAGACAGAGCACTACCGAAGGTGGTTCTAACATATACCATTTATATTATATATTCTATAAGATTTTTGTATTCACCATACCATCTTTACTATCTCATCTCTATACTATAAACCATAATGTGTAAACTGTCTCATATCCATGCCAACTTCTTCTCTATATTGTCTATATTGTCTAACCTATCTTTCTAATCCCCACGCTATATCTGTTATGTTCCTTAGATACATTTGGAAACTTAAACTTGAATTCGTTGATGGTTCCTCAAAAAGAGGAACCAGAGCGGCTTTTATAACTAAGAAGAGAAACGTGGCATCGAAAAGCTCTCCACTAGACAATGGTGATGATTGTTCGAAAATATCCGAAAAGGCCATCATAGTACATCGTTAGGATCGGACAGGGTAGGCTTCATAATGCATATGGGTAGTGTCCTGCCTATAGTGGATCTAACAGTAACCGTAATGTTGATTAGTAGAAAAGAATCACTAAGAATCAGTGATAGCAGAATCAACAATTGGTATCAACCGCTAGTAAAGAGTCATTAATCTCAGTCAAGTCTCGATAGCTAATGCACTAGAATTGCTATAATCTTTAGTATCAACGAGAAACATTTTACCATCAGTTGCAATGCCTCAGCTGGAGTAAACCTTTAATTAGATACCAACGATAGAGGACTGCATAAAGTATAGAATAATATAGAGTGGAGTAGTAGTATAGAGTAGTATAGAGTGGAGTAATAGTATAGAGTAGTATAGAGTAGTATAGAGTGGAGTAATAGTATAGAGTAGTATAGAGTAGTATAGAGTAGTATAGAGTAGTATAGAGTAGTATAGAGCAGTATATTCCTAAGATGGAAGATCTTGGAATTGCAAAGAAATCCATTGAGATAACAATTCTTATAAAAGAGGACTTCATCAAGATCCATATGGACACTACTTTGATTCACTCTTAGAGTGCTACAATATGAAGAAATCTAATTCAGTGCTGGTTCCTGGCTCCAATGAGAAATTAGATAAAACTCTTGAGGAAGATCTTGAACTCTGTGACGAAACTGAGTATCGCTCACTAGTTGGTAAGTTACTCTACGCTGTCAAAACTCGTAGACTTGATCTTACTTTCGTTGTGCTAAGCCTATCACGATACCTCTCGAGGCCAACTATAAAGCACTGAATCTTGCAAAACGAGTCCTTATGTACTTAGTGGTACTACAAATCATGGTATCATCTACCAAAGAAACAAGACAGACTTGCTAGTCACATATATCGACTCAGATTATGGTTCCGAGCGTCACGTAAATTCTAAGTTAACCACAGGCACTCTGATTTTCTCTGCTGCCGGTCCAGTCTGCTATCGATCCAAACTACAAACAATATCAACTATCGCCTACTTATGAGTATCGCACTACTCCTAAAATGAAGCCTAGCTTCATTGTTCAGACACGAAACTATTATAGCCTTAAAGAGGTTGTTTTATTGGGTGAAAATCTGAAGATACTGGCCTGTACAGAAGTTCAAGAAGGTACCAAATGGCTATACTACGGAATGGTTATACATTGTATGCAGTCCTATGGAGTCATGGTGATGAAAAAGAATTGTTTTGGAAGGATAAATACTATGTGCAGTTTGCCAGTATAAACATACGCATATATTATGAAATCAATTTATTCACTCCATAGTTGGCTGGTTTCATAGTGTTTCAGGACTGTTTCATGCTCGTTTCACGCTGGTTTCTTGGGTGTTTCAGGGTTTGGAACGGCTGCTTGGGTGCAGTACGCGCAGCACATCGCGTTATTGTGTGCAGGGCTCATCGCGTTTTTTCCTCCCCTTTTTCACGTTCCACTATAAATACCGCGCCTTCCCCCCCAAATTCTCGTCTAATTATTTATTCTTTTCCTCCTACTATTTATTCTTTCCCTCATGTCTGATTACAACGGAGGTTACTCCAACTACAACAGTGGTTACAACAACTACAATAATAACGGAGGTGGTTACAATGGCGGCGGTTACGGCGGTGGAAGCTACGGTGGTGGCGGTTACGGTGGCGGTAGAGGAGGCGGCAGAGGAGGCCGCTTCAACGGTGGCGGCAGACCCCCCATGCAGAGAGTGGAGTTGACCACGCCCGAGTGGGACTTGGACTCGCTCCCCAAGTTCGAGAAAAACTTCTACACCGAGCACCCGGACGTGGCAGCACGTGACGAGGCGGATGTGCAGCAGTTCAGAAAGGAAAACGAAATGACCATCAAGGGCTCGGACATCCCAAAGCCCATTACCAGTTTCGACGAAGCTGGCTTCCCGGACTACGTTTTGTCCGAGGTCAAGCAACAGGGATTCCCCAAGCCAACGGCCATTCAGTGTCAGGGTTGGCCCATGGCTTTGTCCGGAAGAGATATGGTGGGTATTGCCGCCACCGGTTCCGGTAAGACGCTTTCTTACTGTTTGCCTGCTATTGTGCACATCAACGCCCAGCCTTTGTTGAAGCAAGGTGACGGTCCTATTGTGCTTGTGTTGGCACCTACCAGAGAGTTGGCTGTGCAGATTCAACAAGAGTGCTCCAAGTTCGGAGCCTCCTCCAGAATCAGAAACACCTGTATCTACGGAGGTGCCCCCAAGGGCCAACAAATCAGAGACTTGTCGCGTGGTGTGGAGATCTGTATCGCCACCCCCGGTAGATTGATCGATATGTTGGAAACCGGCAAGACTAACCTCAGAAGAGTCACCTACTTGGTGTTGGACGAGGCCGACAGAATGTTGGATATGGGATTCGAGCCTCAAATCAGAAAGATCGTCGACCAGATCAGACCCGACCGTCAAACCTTGATGTGGTCCGCCACCTGGCCCAAGGAGGTCATGAACTTGACAAGAGACTACTTGGAGGACCCCATCCAGGTGACCATCGGGTCCTTGGAGTTGGCTGCTTCCCACACCATCACGCAGTTGGTGGAGGTTATCAGCGAGTTCGAGAAGAGAGACAGATTGGTCAAGCACTTGGAGACCGCCACCTCCGACAAGGAGGCCAAGTGTTTGATCTTTGCATCTACCAAGAGAATGTGTGACGAGATCACCTCCTACTTGAGAGAAGACGGATGGCCCGCCTTGGCTATCCACGGAGACAAGGACCAGCACGAGAGAGACTGGGTGTTGAGCGAATTCAGAAACGGCAAGTCGCCGATCATGGTGGCAACCGACGTTGCTGCCAGAGGTATTGGTATGTATCTTTGACCTCCCCCCTATTACTAACAGATTTAGGTGACACAGCGGATTTTTTTTTTTATTTTTTGAAAAGGGCAATTGAAGATGAAACAAAACATTGGTTCTGCAGGCAGAAACCAAGGAGACTAGATTAGTGGTATGGCATCATATCACGGATTTCGAAAGCAAGGCCTGAAAATGGCATCAGAATATCATGCACACCTCCATGTGCAGATCAAGGCAATCAATCAGGCGCAGAGGGACATTTTGGGTAAACCAATGCCATCCCAGAAAGGCATGACCTTTTATTCGCTTGATTCAGCACCACGCGTGGGTGATTCCACGGCTGTGAGGTTGCCAGTCTACCGCTTTCCGTAATCAATAAACAATCGAACTCCTAATCTTTAATTGTAGAAGAATAAATTGGATGAATCTCAAGCAGATGACTCTGAATCTGAAACAAATCTAATTGTTGACTAAATCTGAGATATCATATCAACTCAACCCCATACTAACAACCAGACGTCAAAGGCATCACGTATGTCATCAACTACGACATGCCCGGCAACATCGAGGACTACGTGCACCGGATTGGAAGAACCGGAAGAGCAGGCACCACAGGTACCGCGGTCTCGTTCTTCACCGACAAGAACTCCAAGTTGGGAGGCGACTTGTGCAAGATCATGAGAGAGGCCAAGCAGGAAATTCCCCCAGAGTTGCAGAGATTCGACAGAAAGTCGTTTGGTTCTCATATCCGGTACGGAGGAGGCCGTGGTAGAGGCGGATACGGCGGCCGTGGAGGGTACCGGTCGTCGGGATCCAACAACCAGCCCATGGGAAACCGCCGGTTCTAGGCGCCGGTTCTAGGCCTGTGTATTATAGAGCAGCCCTAGTGGAAAGGTACTAATCAAAAACAATCTGGAAAAGCAGTTGGAGATCTGTATAAATCACTCGTTCCAACGTCAATCGTAAACCAGTCTGGAAAAAATCACAGGCCAGTAGTCAGAGTCAGTATTCAGAAGTCACTACCCAGAGTCGGTGTCAGTACTCAGTGTCAGTAGTCAGCAATCGGTAGTTAGCAATCAACAGTATATCACTGTAGTCAACAATGAGAAGTCAGTTATCAGTGTCAGTGTCAGTAGTCAACAATCAGCAGTCAACAGTCAACAGTCAACAGTCAACAGTCAACAGTTAACAATCAACAATCAGCAGTCAACAGTCAGAACTCAGAACTTAGCAATCAGTACTCAGTACTCAGTACTCAGAAGTCTGTACTCAGAGTCAGCAATCAGTATTCAGTACTCAGTAGTCAACAGTATACCACTGAAGTCAGTGTTCAGCACTCACTACTCAGTAGGCAGAACTCAGTACTCAGTAATCAGTAGTCAGCAATCAGCTGTCAGTATTCATTAGTGAGTAGTCATTCATCAGTACTCAGTACTTAGTGTCAGTACTCAGTGTCAGTTGTCAGTAGTCAGTACTCAACAGTCTGTAGTCAGAGTTAGAGTCAGAGTCAGTATTTAGCAGTCAACAGTCAGTACTCAGAGTCAGTAATCAGCAGTTAGTAATCAGTACTCGACAATCAGTACTCAACAGTCAACAATCAGCACTTATCACCCAGTACTTAGCAGTCAGTACTCAGTACTCAGCAATCAGTAGTTAACAGCATATCACTGTAGTCAGTAGTCAGTGTTCAGCACACACTACTCAGTGCTCTGTAGTCTGTAGTCTGTAGTCAACCATCAGTACTCAGTACTTAGCAGTATATAACTGTAGTCAGTACTCAGTACTCGGTAGTCAGAGTCAGCAACCAGTCAGTACTCAGTATTCAGTGTCAGTACTCAGTGTCAGTAGTCAACAGTCTTTACTGTAGTAGACTGGACTGAGATTGGAGTTAAGCACGCTTACCTGAAGTTCTTAAAGCTTCTCGAACCTGGACACACCTCTGGCGTAAGATACCAGCACCCTTAGTACTTCATGTACCAACATGAATTTCGTTCTTTCGTAAGCCCTGATAATGAACGATAATAAACCATAATGAATCATAATAAACCAGAATAAACCATATTGAACCATAATAAACCATAATGAACCATAATAAACAGAGCCTTGTTCAACTATCAATCAGGTCATGTGACCACTCTAACCCTTCATTTCTTTTTCCAGTTCCAAACCAAGGATTCAAGCAAAAAATTGGTTGATTAAGAAAATTGTTGGATCAAAAAATTGTTTGATAAAAAAGATTGTTTAATTAAAAAAAATTTGAACAATGGGAGTTTTCACATTATTTTGATTTTTTGGGGTGCGGATGGCCGTTTTATAGGCGAACGAGTGCGCGATTTTCCGTGGCTGCAAATCGGGCCCCGCACTTCGCCCCACCCCCAAAAATATAAATACTGCCCGTTCCCCGGGTTTTTTTTGCTACACATCTTTTTATGCCCCTTGTTCACGTGCTCGTTTTTAAGGCCTACTGAAAGTTTGTTAAAGTCTATTGTTTGTTCACGTCTATTCACGGTTTTTTTATAATCTATACGATCTTTACGAGTTGAGATTGGAATGAACCAAGGAGGTAGCTCTAATACTGTTAGGGTATTAAATGGTCAGCTCTTTCTATTGATTTGAACCCTGTTTCAATGGTACCATGGAAATATTATTTTCTTGGTGATGATTTATTTGTTAATATGAACCATTTAATTGACTATTGTAATGGCTGATTTAAGGGTTGTCTCTTCATATGAACTGTTTGAATGGCTGTTTTAGTGGATATTTTAATGACCGGTTAAAGGTACAATGAAATCAGTATTCTCTTGGTGCTGATTTATTTTTTACTTTGATATCCACTAATTGAATCATGTTTGAATTATGTTTGAATCATGGTTCAATCATGGTTGGATGATGGCTGGATGATGTTTGAATCCTTCTGATTGGATCGGTTGTTGATTAAATTCTTCTAATTGGATTCAATAAGAATGATGCATTGCGGAATATCATCAACCTGAAGTTTTATGCCAATCAAAACTCAAATCACTTATTTGAACACTGATTGAAAGCTAATTGGGTGCTGGTGACTTTGATGACTGGAATCGACTATGACATTGAATCCTACTAGTTCAAATCCTTATTTGAGACCTACTGACTTGAATACGAATGACTTCAGAAACGAATTAATAGAATTGATTCTACTGATTTGCATCCTACTTCTGCTTACGAACGACTTCAGAAATGCTAATTCGAATACTCATTCAGTACCACTGGCCTTAAGAATGAAGTGACTACCTTGGATGCTGATTTGGAATGGAATTTTACTCATTTCAGTGAATTTTCTATTGAATTTTACTCTTATGAAATTTACTATTCAATGTTAATGCCTTTTGGTGATATCAGTTTGCCCTTGATTTAACCTTATTAAGACATTAATCATCAAATTAAGCTTAAGCTTAAATCATCATGCAGAGTGCAGAACCTTATACAACAAAAGCTTATGGTGGAGTTCAGGTGTCTCAATGTCTACAGGTGGCTAAAACGTGATATATTGAGAAGTGAAGACATGCAGATCAGTTGTTCATGGTAACGTTACATGACGAGCGGAAGGTTAAGGGGTCGGGGATGCTACAGCTCCGGGGCAGGCCTGCAGACGAGTAAGGCGGGCTCAACAGAAACTGAGAAGCCTCAAAGGTGTTGGGTGCAAAGGTGTTTGGAGGTAATGTGTTGGGTGCAAATGTGTTGGGTGCACAGGAGTTGGAAGTTGACTGGGTCACGGAGTCAAAGAAATCAATGCTGATTGGAGTCTCGGGAAGCTCCGTCTTGATGTGTGCAGGCGCAAGGGAGTTGTTGTGTTTTACGGAGCTTCTGCGGCGTTTGGAGCGTTTGGAACGGGGCCGGACGTCGTTCTTATGCTTGGAGCACCGGCCCAAGTTGCAGTCCTTGAGCACGTCTTTGGTGTTGAACACGGTTTCAAGCGCCCGGGGGGTCAAGCAGTTGTTTTCCTTGAGCATGTGGAGTTTCTCGTTGACTTTATGGAAGAAGAGGTCGTGGTTCTTGCCTACTCTGCACAGGGACCGGCGGGGGATATTGATGGGGTCCGAAGCCTCCGAAGCCTCTGGTTTGTCCATCTCCAACTTGTTCATTTGCAACTTGTTCATCTCCAACTTTTCCATCTCCAACTTGTCCAATTCCTCTAGCTTGTCCAATTCCTCCAATTTGTCTAATCTCAACCCACCCAAGACATTGGTATTGTTCTCCATGAAATTGACGTCTATGTTGGAATTGCTGGTACTGCTCTGGCTGATATTTTCCATGGTGTTCTTGTCCATGGTGTTCTTGTCCATGGAATTCTTCCTGTTCTTGTCCTCAAAGACAGTGTCCAACAGGGAAAAGTCCTGGGTTTCAGGGGAGTTTTTGGGGACTTCGGGAAGGCCCTGGAGAAGGTCCGAGAGCCAGTCACACTGCGATGTGACTTCGTGATATGGCTCTGCCAGCGTGGTGGGGCTCACGAGCGCCATCTCCGGCTCGAAGTCGTCATAGTGGTTGATGGGGCTCATGGGGTTGGAGTCGGCGATGAAGTCCTTGAGCCAGTCATCGCAAAGGGGGGCCCACTCACTCATGTTTCGGAACTGGATCAGGTCGAAACAATGTTTGAACAGATGTCTCTTTCGGCTATCTGTTGATGTCTTTATCGACTATCGGTATTGATGTCTTTATCGATTATCTGATATCTGGTATCTGATATCTGATATCTGATGTCGACTTCTGACTATAATGGTCTATTGGTCTATTGGCAGACTATCTGGTCTCGGACTCTATGTTTATCCGAGTGTTTATCCGAGTTATCTGGGTATAATGATATACTGTTGATGACTGTTGATGACTGCTGATGACTGCTGATGACTGCTGATGACTGCTGATGACTGCTGATGTCTGTGTTGATAGTCTGTGTTGATGGTCTGTTGATGACTATCGGAGGTGATGTCTGGATTGTTAGTGGTGGAAGGAAAGTGAAGAATGAGAAGGAAAGGAAAAGGCCCTGCAGACCCCTGGGATTATATTAATATGCTGGGTTGCGATTGCTTGCACCGTGCGCCGGACGTACTTCAATGGCGCCATTGGTATCTGAATCATTGGGTCAGGCCTGCGTGAGCCGCATGCCACTTTGGAAAGTTCTCCTAAAGACCGCAGAACGCTTGAACCCAAGCCCATGCCCTCGGAGGCTCCGAGCCTCCCAGACTTGCAGCTCTTATCTCCCCGGGTCTTTGTTTCCATTTGCTTGTTTTCCTTGGTCGCTATTGGTTATCTACAGGTTGTTTGGGTGTTTCGGCCGTCTTGATGGGTGTTGTTTGGGATGGCTTAGCCGGAACGAAATATCCGCACGTCGGAAAAACTCGATGCAGCGTTTAGGCTGTGCATGCGCGCGAAGAAGGCAAAGATCGAATGACTGCCGCGACTCGCACTGCTTTTCGCGAGTATCACGCCACTCGCACCTCTCGCACCTGTGAGTACTCCTGCGCAACTTCGGTTGCAAATTGGTCGCTAGCGAAGGTCCCGGGATCAGCCGCTTGTTTTTAGGGGCTGGAATGTCGGGGTTTTTTTTTTTTGGAGGCAAATGGCTGAATTGTTTGGGACTTGTGGACTGCACACGGGGGCAAAAAACCCATCCGGCCTCCGCCCAATTTCAGTGTCCTGGCGTTGCGGGGCGGAATGCACTCTCTGTTGCTGCGTTCTGAAACTGATGCAAATTTCGGACTTGCCTTGGGGAAAAGTTGCAGGAACTGAAAAACTATTTCTTTGGTTGCTTTTAGAAGCGGGGTACGCCCCTAGACTGGCGCTTTCTGTGCCTTTTTGGGTTAGTCTCGGGATAGTTTCCGAATTACGAATCTTTAGATTCTGTCCCCGCTTTCTTTTTTCTTTCTTTTGTTCTTTGTTTTGTTCTTTCTTTTGGTTTTGTTGCTTGATGCTTTGGCTCTTGATGCTTGGGTTGCTCCCATCACCTTGAACCATGGAACTGCGAAATGTGAAATGTGAAGTGATGATTATGGAGGTATGGCCCAAAAGACTCGAGCCAGTTTGAACTATTGAACTATTGAACCGAGTTTAAACTTGAACTTTTAACGAACCGGAACTGATGACTATTAACAAACTGGACTGGTTGGAACTCACTAGAATTCACATGAACTGACTGGACCTACCTTGAAGTGATTAGAACTTGAAATGACCCGAAACTCACTGGAAACTCACGTGAACTGACTGGAACTCACTGGAAACTCACTTGAAATGATATTGAACTATTTGGAACTCACATGAACCGAATGGAGCTACCTTGAAATGATTGAAACTGACTTGACTCTTTGAAAGTGCCTATTGACTGACTTGGACTGACTAGGACTGACTTGACTTGGTCACTATAGGAGCAAACCTGGTCTCAGTTACGATACAGTGGGTGGAATAAAATACTCCTCTTTGGACCATGACAGTTTTCAGTATACATCCTTGAGTCTGGATCCATCAGTCAAGCCACTACACCAGCCTTCCTTTGGAGACTACTTGAAACTAATATGAGTACCACTTTGGATACTATGAATACTACTTCGGATACCACTTTGGATACCACTTTGGTGACTATGAATACCACTTTGGATACCACTTTGGATACTATGAATACTTCTTTGGATACTGCTGCTGGAAGGTATAATACCAAAGTGTATTATGGTCTGCTACTCCATTCTGCCCACCACTACCTCATCTCCTCACCAATCCATAATGCTACGCCCAGAATGCTAATCCGAATGACTGGTTGCTTGACTGGACCAGGTTTGTTCCATACACTCTTACATTTGCACATACTGACTCTTACATTTGCATCTACCGCAAGTTGCAACACCATGATACTCTTGCGTGTGCTTTTCTTGACTGACTTTGGCTTCACTGGGTTGTTGACCAAGACTGGCTGTTTGATACCGGAAAAGTCCTACCCAGGGTATTTTGTTCCTACCGTCCACAATAACATCCTTGCGATTCATGAAATCTCCGAACTCTTCTTCCTGCTCCGTTTTGATTCGGAGGGAGTTCGTCCTTTCATAATGTATCAACCCGATCCGTCCAAGATGATGCCACTATCATGTTGCCAACGACCCAAAAAAAAAATGTCAAAAAATGGTCAAACTTGGCTCCTTGCTCGTCCACATGTTTCCCCAATGACTTGTGTTGTTGAACATATTCTCCGGTCGTTCAATGAAACTCCGTCCATCCTTTCCATGAATGTTAACGCCGTGGTAACTTCGGAAACGGGGGAATCTTTACCGAAAGAAACTTACTACGCTCAACTTTGGTAAAGACACTGGGATCCTATTGGCTACAAGTCAACTTTTTATTATCATGACAAGGGCCTTGCATTCAAAAGCATGAAACCGAGAAGGTGGTAATAAAAAAGTCATTGTTATGGAGAACGTTGTCTACTCTCGTTTCTTCAATAAAGACCTTCTCAAGAATGGAGTTGCTCGAGAAAACACCTGTCAATCAATGAGACCATTTTGGGAAAAACATTTACTTGCCAGATCCATTCAGTACTTATTAACTAATGAATACGAAGTTTTGTGTTTTGATGGAAGGTGTATAGAATGCTATGGGCAATGTGGCTGCGTGCAGGATTTTTCTATTATATGCATGATCGTGACGCTATATGCAGTATACACTGTAATTTCCTGGTTACACCCTGTAATCAGGCCAAGGACCCCACAACTATATGCAATATAAACAGGTGATCTTCTATATATGGATCACCGTGACGAGAAATAAAAAAATGTAGGGTAATAATTAAAAATTCATATATATATTTTTAAAAACTATACCTTTTTCAGACAAAACTAAATAATAAAGATATATCCATGAAAATAAAGGATATAAAATAGTTAAAATATGAAATAAAGAAATAAAGAAATAGATAACCCGTTATAGTTCTACAAAATTATTAACAAAAGAATATTAAAATAAAAGTTCTTTAATTTTATTATTATAGTAAGATATAAGTGTTAGTTCCACCATGGGTAGTGCTCTACCTATTGAGGTATTTTGAGCCTACGCTGTATAATCCTAATGGCTACTCGAAGAGTCACAAAACATACAAACATGATTTTTTACAATGGAGTAGTATGAAACAGCACTCTACGCTCTAGCAAACTATACAGGTAGTTAGTATAGATTACGACGTATAATAGTATTAGTAAGTAGTAAGTAGCAAGTAGTAAGCAGTAAGTAGTGAGTAGTGAGTAGTGAGTAGTAAGTAGTGAGTAGTCAGTAGTATAGTATAGAGTGGTATAGTATGGAGAGAGTAGATACAAGAGAGTATAGAGAGTACGGTAAGTTCCACTACAGGCAGGACACTACCCATAGAGGTATTATAAAGCCTCGTCGTCTAATCCTAACAATGACCAGGGCATCATAGTACTTCGTACAATGATTGTTTTTCGAATATTCTAGAATAATCCTTACTATTGTTCTGATGGAAAGTTTTCGATGCCACGTTTCTCTCCTTAGTTATATAACTAGCTCAGATTCCTCTCTTTGAGGAACCAGCAACGAACATAACAATAAGATATATATGGGTATTATAAGGTATGAAAAATTTATTTATATATAATATGTTATTGATGAGGTTCTTGAATTTATAAAGATCAAAAAAATTTTTATAAGAAAAAAAGATATGTAATACAAAACCAATTGAGTTTTAAGTAAATATAATATCTACATGTTAGATCCAAGATGGGTGGAATACTACCCATATAGGGATTGAGCTCACGTGCCCAGTTAATCGGAAACCAATGCTACTACGCCCCCCTTTTAGTTCACCGTTACTACACCCCTTCGGCTACTTTCCTGCAGAATATTTAATGGTGGCCGGTTCCTCTTACTGAGGAATCATCAACAAATATAGTTAGGGAATTTACGTGCTTACAAGAATCTAACACTACATGTGATCTTATATATTATACCTTTATTTTGGATAAAAATGATGTACAAACACAACTCATTATTACGTATTCTAAGTATAATAAATTAGACATGCGGATACCAAATAATGAAAGGGTAGGAAATAACATGTCTTCGTCTTTAGTGACCTGTCTGTATATAAGTCTTGATCCTGTATATACTCACAGCTCAAGAAGTGCACTGACATTATGTAAAAGAGGGGTGTCTGTTTTGGGTTAAGTCACGTGATGGCTTTTCTGGATGACTTTTCTTGGCTTTTCTTGGTTTTGGTGGTTTTGGTTTTGGGTTTTTGGTTTTTGGGTTTTTGGGTTTTTTTTTGGATCTACCTGGTGTACGGGTTTTTGGGCCCTCCTCTCCGCAATCCGCACTGTCAATCACCACCTCAACCCAACCCTCCCACAGTCGCGTGGAACCCTAGCTGGCCATAAAATCCGTGATTTGATTGTTCCCAGTCTTCATTCCTGCACAATATCCCCTTGGTCACGTGGCCTGTATCACAAACCTGTACATCCCAGTCGAACTCTCCCAACCGAGTCCCCAACCGACCAACAGAACGACTCACCAAATCCCCACCAAACCTCACTAATCCTCACTAATCCCCACCAAAACCTCACTAAGTACTAATCCCCCCAATTCCCCAAATCCTCCCCAGTGCTGTTCCTTCATCAAGTGCTGATTACTTAATCACCTAGTACTGTTTCTTAATCACCAAGTCCTGATTACTTAATCTGATTGTCTAAACCTGGTTTTAGTGGCCAGGTGTTTTTTCTATATCATTTTTTTCTATATTTTTTTATTCCATTTCTTTTTATTCATTTTTATTGGTGTACTGGTGATCGTCACTTACTTTGTCTAGTCTCGCATCAATTGACTTGACTACTGGGCTTGCGATAACTGAAGACCTGATTCTCAATTAATCAATTTGACTGAGGAATTGATTCTGAATTAAGCAATCTAATAGAAGACCTGAATTGGATACCTTGATACCTTGTGGATACATCATTACTTTACTATCTGAATTCCTGGACTGGCATTGAGGAATACTTACTTGATTCTTAAATCTGGATTATTTTATCTGAATTACGTATACTGGATTCTGTACCTCGATTCTTTTACCTGGAAATACCTGGATTCCTGATACCGGTTTGACATTGAGTAGATCTGAACCCTGATTCTGGAGAAATACCTGGTACCTTTATTCCTGAGATCTACATTAGCTGGAACTGGATACCTGAATATTGGTTGAATTGAGTGAAACTGAATACTGGCAGAATTGAGTGAGACTGATCCTAATCCTGGATTGATTACTTAATACCTGATTCTGGAGGATTACTGGATCCCTTAAATCCCTGACATCTGGATTATTCGGTTAGATATACCTGGACACTTAACCAGCTCTTGACCTGACCAGCTCTTGACCTGATTTCGTGATATTCTAGATTCCTGGAACTAAACACCTGTTACCATATAACATTAACAGGTTCACGGATACACTGGATTATCATATACTGCTTCAAGTTCACCTGTCGATTGCCTGATATCTAGATACTTGAATCATTTCGAGTACTATACCTGGATATTGATACCTGAACAGGACTTCAAACTCAAGTGAATCTGACGTATCCCTGGATTACGTATATGCACTGTGAACACTGAATCCTGGATACCTGCATTACTATACCTAATTATTTGCATACTGGATTCTGAACACTGGATTCTGAATACTCCATTCCTGAATCCCATTTCCTGAATATCCTATTTCCTGAATATCTGATTTCAGTCATCTTAATCTTATACTGGATTACCATATCTGGATACCTGCATTTGATCGTTACACCTGGAACTTCTACCTAAACCCTGGGTTGACTGAAATACTTGCCGGAATACCTGAACAGAAACTCCTAATTCCTCAAATCAAAAGCAAAATCAAAATCTATACCTAATGTCGGAAACAGAAAAATCTGAGTTCCAGTTCAAACTCATTTCCGTGGCCTTCAAAGAAGCAGCACTCGATCTGCCCACGTTCAGAGCCACAGTCAACTTCTTGGACCTGCAGCTAAACCATACCCAGCGATGGTTCCTTGCATTGTTTGCATCGTTCGCCAAGGTCCCCAAACAGCTCGCCGACTTCACGTCGGTGCTTTCGCTCCTCGATTACTTGGTGCCGTCGTTTCTCCAGGACGGAGTGTTGGACCAGGAATACGTGGTGGACCTTTTGCGGGACTCACGTGACCTGCTCAAGGTCATCTGGACCCAAGCCATTTCTGCTTTCCACATCAATGTGCCGTACATGGAGAACATCAAGAAGGAGCTCGTGGACCGCATGAACGAGTACTCGGCGCTTCGAGAGGCGTTTTTGGTGTGCCAGGAGAAATACGATAAGTTCTATGCCATCCACATGGGAACCTCCAAAGTGCGTGAAGCTGATTGGCTCCTTGAGCACCTGATGGCCTTGGCCAATATCCGGAAAGATTACATGAAGATGAGCCTTGATTTGGTGGTGGAGATGTTTGATTTGACGCATTTCATCAACGATCGGCTCTTGACTTTGAATTTCCATTTATGGAAGGGTCAAGCAGGACGCCAAAAAACCTCGAGCTTTGCTCCAGTGTCAGATATATGGAGCAAAGTGCTCCGAACCAAAGCTTTTTATGATTTGGACAAAGAGGGCTTGAAAAACCTTCTGAAAGACCTTATGGCCGCCAAGAAAAACGTGGAGGTTCATACCATCGAGCATCTCCAGCCCTCCACCAACCCCAGCGACTACCGGTCCAATTTACTCAACCGCAAGATGATTGAGGATACGGACGAATTGCTGGTGGAGAAAATGGGGTATGTGTGCATGAAAACCTGGGCTCCACAAGCCCCTAGCAAGCCCATCTGGGTCAAAAGATGGGCCTTCATCCAGGATGGCATCCTTGGTTTTCTAATGCTTAGTCCGGATACATACTCGGTGCAGGAAACCGATAAGTTTGGTGTTTTGCTCTGCAACGTCAAGTACTGTCCCAATGAAGACCGGCAGTTTTGCTTTGAGGTCAAGACAAAGGACATGACCATAGTGCTCCAGGCTGAGAGTCTAAAGGAGCTCAAGTCGTGGCTCAAGGTGTTTCAGAACGCCAAAAACAGGGTGGTGGATGAATCCGACGAAATGCACAACTTCTTGTCCATTGCCAGTGGCCGGTACCCACCGTTAGTGATGGAGCTCCAATCGTCCCAGAATACAGTGACCGACCGAAACATCACGTCCACCAAGCTCTACAACTCGCAGGGCCAGCTCATCACCAGCAGCAAGTTGTCTGCGTATTTGGAGCGGAGTGAGGCCTTCTTCCAAAGGCATACCTACGATAAGATCGCCCGCATCTACCTTCCTTTTACGACTGAAACCACCAAGAGCTCCATCATGGCCTATAGCTTGATAGGCTCCACAATCGTGCCCACGGCCATGAATGCCAACATGACAGGGTCCATAAACTGGGGGCTTTACCATATGTTCACTGCAGAGCATAAACCTGCTAAAATCGAGCAGGAAGTGGAAAAGGAGAAGATGGACGAGATGGCGAAGTACACCAAGCAGATCGGAGGTGCAGGAATCCGGTACCCCTCCAACTACCCCAACGAATGGATCGCCAAGGATTACCAATTACGGGCACTTTTCGAGTATGAAGTGGACCCCTCGGAATGCTGTTTGATCGCTTACAACTGCTTGCTTTCCCCCAACAAAAGCCAGCAGCTCCGGGCCACGCAGTTCTTCACCCACCGGTTTTTCTACCTGTATGTACACTCCATGGGCTTCGTGTCCATGGGCAAGATCCCCATCGACTTGTTCGTGTCGGCGCAGTGTGCAGGCCACAAGCATTACGACGACTTGCTCTTGACGCTTGTGAAGGGCAAGTTCAAGACCAAGTTGTTTTTGGATGATGGGGTTTTGGTGGAGAAAAGGCTCAATTTCTTGTTCAATGCCATAGCCTCTGGAAAATCCGGCATTTTATACCTCATTGAGTCTTTGGTGGCTTTGGATAAAGCCCATGCGAAGTCCAGAGCTGTACTGGTGTCTCCACTTCCCCAGGCCCGGGTTTCCAGTGCCAGTGCCCCGATTATCCATGAAAACGGTATCCCATTGGACAAGAGTTATGAGGTGAAGGAACTCGTGGAGACTCCAAAGCAACATAAGCCTGAAAACGGGGACCTCAACGAAAAAGCCGAAATCTGTCACATGAGCTCGGAGTTCACGGTGGATCTCCCTCCAAAAGCCCTTTTCCACGTTCTTTGCGGCTCCGAATCCACCATTTTGAACGAGGTCTTCCTCCTTACGCATTTGGAGTACGACGAAATCAATCTCTGGCGTAAACCGGCAGATGGCCAGTGTTTCTTGGTCAAGGAGAATATCTTGGAGTATTCGCTGAATGCCAGTACTCATGGCCGGTTCACCGTCAAGCAGGAGGTGGAGAAATACATTGAGGGAGAGTTGTTCAGTCTTCGCATCTCGGGCCAGCCCTTCACCATCAAGTGTGGCCCCAGTTTCCACTTCACCCACCGCATCTTGGTGCGGAAAACCATGGGCAACCGCTCCAACATCAAGTTCTTCTGTGATGTGCAGACGTCGCAGTACCTGTTGTGGACGCTTCTCGTGTACTACTTGCGGTGCTCGTTTCAACGGCTGTTCATCTCACTCTTCAAGTCCGAAGTGTCCAAGGCCGTGGGTGTGATTGGCCATAAGGGAGAGACTCCACGGGCGGCGTATTTCTATGGAAAAATCGCCGTGGAGCCCAACGATTCGGGAATCGCCCCGAAAGAACCGCTTATGGGGCCCACCATCAGCCGGTGGGTGTTCCTCAAGTTCTACGTGACGTTCGTGGCCACACAGGCCAAGAGCTCTGTTTCTGCATTGGTGTCTATTATTTTTGGTGTGCTCCTGGCGTTTTTTCAGAAGATTTCCATGCACTCGGTGCTTGTGGGCATCATAGTGCTTCTTTCGCTCTCCAACGTGTTCCTTGGAGGCTCCAACATCAAGCACTACTGGGAAGTGCGGCACTCGGGCCAGTTGGCGGAGAAATTGGTCAGCGTGGACTCCAGCAAGCTCCAGAGGGCCGTGTACCTTAAGGATGTGCAGGAGTTGGTGTACCGGGATCTTTCGGTGGGCAAGAACTCCAGCGAGTCCCAGTGTTTCGGCATGTTTGAGAAAAACTCCTTCATCTTGAACTACAACAATGACCAGAGACCGTTCCAGACCAGCCAGGCTCGGGCCATGGACGACAAGTTGCGGCAGGCATTGGTGGACATTTCCATCCAGCGCAACGAGCTTCTCCTCACCCTAAATATGCTCAATGGCTTTGAGGAGGAGTTGGCCAGAACAGAGTGGAGGAACTGGTTGGTCAATGAAAAGGCCACGTGCGAGAGGTTAAAGAGCGAGGGCATTTTGGAAGGCCACGAGCTTGCGGCCTTGGATTCCATTGAAGACTACTGTGCCAGTTGTATGGAGGAGTATGCATCCTTGAGGACTCAGAAGTGGGTCTAGAAGGAGTGCAACGGAGTTGCACTCCGTTGGGAGCAAAAGGAGTACAAGGAGTACAAGGGGTACAATGGGTACAAGAAGTACAAGAAGTACAAGAAGTACAAGAAGTATGGATCAGCCATTTGACTGTGATATCTTATGTGGTACTGATACTAGGGTTATCGAGAAATGGTGTCATCAGTACTATGTGTGGTGAGTCCATGAGTTGGTATAATGATTATTCACTACTGACCATACGAATATCGACACATGACCAAATTCAACCCAGGAATCTCCTAAGAGTTTGTCTATCCAATACCCCATCCGCCTCCCATGGTCTGAATCGAAACTAGTGACTAGTGACTAGAAGCTGTACTGATTCTAAGTCCACAATTCGAGCCAGTCGATGACTCTAACGATGTTAAGCTCTCTAGTGCTTGACCCAGATTATGTAGCCTCTGTATACTGTTAATGAGTATCAATGAGTATTTTTCAATGGGTCAGTATAATCAGATAACCCAGTATAATCAGTATGATGTGTCAGTATGATGTGTCAGTACTCCTGAGGAGGCCATGAAGCATGAGCCAATCTTGATGGTAGATTTAATCGAGACTACGTATTGTGAGCATTGGAATATCCATTGAGTATATGGTCACTAGTACTGCTTCTATTTGAGTCTACAATTAGAGTACTAGAGGCGAAAAACACTCATCATACTTGGGATATTGATAGGAGCATTTGCCTTTGCTTAGTATATGGGCTATGTCTATGGGATTCAGTATATGAACACTGAGTCATGTGATGAAGGAACGTAGTATAACCTTCTGTGTGGAGCTTGGCTTGGTCTCTTTGTCTTCGGAATCTTCCTATGGAAATACGTCTAGTGTTGGAACATCTGCTCCGGTTGCTTCCATGTCTTCAGCTTCTAATCCTAACCAGTCAATCTCCTCGATTCCAGGATCTTCGTCAGGATACTCTCTCTGCATCTTTGACACTGGTCGGTGCTTCTAGCTCATCTGGGATCTCTGCCATTGACGACGAGCACGACAACGAAAGCGGAAGTGAAAGTAATGACGACAGCAGGAGTCGACGAAGAAGAAAAGGAGTCCGTCTTTGACCTTTCGATGTACTTCGACAGATTGACTACTGCTACTCCTTTGGAGGACCCACTCTCAGTGTCTTACCCATACCCTCTTGCTGGTGTGGACCCTAGATGGAAATCTGAGACTAAGAAGTACAAATACGACCCACAATTCTACAATTCTTGCTTCAATTCAAGGATGTTGTGCAATACACCATCGACGATGCTTGGAAAGAGAAGCTCGAGAGTTTGGGCATTGTGCCTAACAGAAGACTGGCATCCGGCCCTCAAAGAATGAACTCCAACAAGTTCAATGGTCCTATGCAAGGAGGAAGATTCAATGGTGCCATGCCAGGAAGACATTCAGTTCAGGTTCAAGTTCCATTAACTATGTAAATTCCAGGCTCCAGTCTGCTTTCCAGGTTCAGGATCCATTCGTCCAATTACTTCCCAGTCAAACTCTTCTAGTCCGTTCCTGGTCCAACTGCTCCAAAGCTTCTGGATTCCAGTCAGTCCAGTCAGTCCGTCAACCTGTTCTATTCTATCTGCTTTGGGTCAGTCAGCCAATCTGTTCTATCAGCTTTGGGTCAGTCAGTCAACCTGTTCTGTTCTATAAGCTTCCAGTCCGTCAGTCCAGCCCGGTCCGATGGAAGAAAAAATTCCAGAAGCGGATCCAAGAGAAGAGGAGGCTCGAGTGCAGGAGGTCCAACAGACAAATCGGTTAGAAACAGAACTCAATAGTGTCGCTGCAGTCTCATCCAAAAGCTTCTCTGGTACTAGTGTTGCTTCTAGTACTACTTCTAGTACTACTTTTAGTACTACTTCTAGTACTACTTCTGGTAATACTTCTAGTGTTGCTTCTAGTACTGCTTCAATGTGTGAATTGAAGAATGTCATTCTTTAGTGGTTTCCACATGAATCCTATATTTCTTTTTTGGGTTTAAGGGACCCTGTGAAAGACGCAAGTATTCAGCCATATAATCAACAGTTATAGTTCCATCTCCTTCTAATAAACCTATAAAAATATGTTCTACATATTCTTCGTCAATTTTTTTTTTGATATTTCTTTAGGATTATATAAATAGTAGAATAAAGTAGCATGAAGATATTGCATAGTTTGAACCTTAAAGACTCCTTAATATTTGGATTTAAAAAAAAAAATGCACTATATAAAGCGAGTATGTATTAGTGCTCATCTTAAGGAACCTCAATGTATTTTCACCAATGATGTACTTCGAAATCACCTCCTTTTCTAAGTGCAATCTACCCTCTTCAACATGTCCTAATCTTCTCAAACAAATGCTTTGAGACAAGTTGCGGATCATGGACTCATCAGATGTTTGTGGGACCTTTGCGTAGTCCAGAATGGAATAATCGAGCATGTCAATCAGTTTCTGCAAAATATCCTGTGGCATACGATTGTAACCATTCCAAAAGTAGACGAGCTCAAGAATCAACGATGTACCCATACACTCAATGTACAGCAACTCCGGATGAGAGCGCATGCGGTCTTCGATATGCTTTGTTTTACGCAAGACATACTTTTCGAACGGCATCTGCTTATTAGAGCCACCAATCCTGCCTTTCTTGGGTGCGTTTTCACCGTGATTCACCTGTTGAGCGTTAGCATAAACCCTCGTATAATCTGGAATTGTTATGACGTTGGCCTCCAGTAACTCTCTCTAGTAAGGTGCTTCAGTGTTCATCTTAGATCGCTTATATTCTTCTCTAAACTAGATGTCAGTGATCTATTCTCACAACACATATGTTACAGCTTGTTTCAAGTAATACTCTGCCTTCTCAGCATAGTGTTTGAGCAACTTCTTTTTTTTTCTTGTGTAGCCACGCTTTGCACACCACACTGGATCATCCTCCATTTCTCCAAGTAACATGAGCCTGCCAAAAACATATACACATTAGAGGGCACTTGATAAAATTATTACTTCTGTCATGGTGGATGGGAGAGATTATATTTGAATATTACGCATCTTCTATCATATAGCTATACTAGAGTAAAGAATAGATCCAAAGGTCAGTACAACGTCTTATAATTAGTGTAAGAGTGAGTGTACTGACTCCTGCTGGGACTCATTCAAGGACAAATTGAAACCACTGAGATCATTAAAATGGGATTACTTCTGACTTGACTCGATACCTGGCCCTGGTTCTACCGTGGACTAATATTAGCATCTGTTTAAAATCATCAATTAACTATCAATTATATGGGTCGCGCACGACCCGGGCCCGATTAGTACTGAGCATCAACGTTCCCCATTTTTTTGGGACCACCATAATATTTCAGCTTATTTAAATGAGCTTGCCAGTATTTCCATTAACTTTTTCTTTCATTACTCAACCTTTTTTTGGCGTACTTTGGTTTGTCGATTTATGGAGTATACTTGAAGTTCTCGTCTGTCAATTTGCAGTCGTTGGACTCAAGTATGAGTAACCATAAATAAATAAAAAATATTGTCGTACTCGACTTTACAGATTTCATAGGGCTAAATAATATGACCTTAAAAACACTTGATCACTACACTACACAACAGAGTACAGCAGGGCACTGTTGCACATATAGGACTAGACTCGATCACGTGAGCAGATGTAATGACCCTCCAATAAGCCTAGATTCGTATTTGAACAAGTGCTTACTGTTTGAGTCTGGGTATATGAACTGATCCACTAAATACCTCTGGAACAAAAGTACTTAATTATTTTAAAAGTAGACGTAGATGTGTTATATTATGGTGCTCTAGACACTATATACTCCACCGCACTACCACTACCATCTTCTACCAACCAGACACCGTCCACTTACTACTTCTAGGTACTACTTTTAGGTACTGCTTCTATTTACTACTTCTAGTGACTACTTCTAGTGACTACTTCTAGTGACTACTTCTAGTGACTACTTCTAGTGACTACTCTGTGTACTGTGTAGAATCTTATGGGTAGTGGTAGAAATGTGGGAAGACTGTTCTACTATACTATTAAGAATCAAAGGATGGCTTGGTACTTCAGAGCACGAGAAGCATCGTCGCTTCCGAAGAAGCCATTCTCAGTGCTGTGAAGAACGCTGGTAACAACAGCAATATATCTTGAATCCATTGAAAGATCCACTAAAAGTATTCAGGTCATCAATATTGGGTTTACTATAATGTGTTCTGATTTTCAATACTTCTCGTGTAAGAGCACTGAGAATTTGAACGTAATCACTACCAGTGACTATGACCTTTGTGTTGAAGTGGAAATCCATCTTTTGCCTTGGAGCAAAGTCAAAGTTGAAGGTAGTTGAGATTCTGATTTACCTGAGAAAACAAGACTTGGGTTATGAAAATGACGGATCTGTGCTATTTGGAGATCGTTGATTGGTTGTGTCATAAGTACCTGTCATCAGCAACATCATTGCAGAGAGCTCTTAAGCAGCTCCAAGAGAGATTACCATATTCGTTACTTTGCTGATTTGGTTTCAACAACAGTAGTAAGTGGATTGTATGATCAAGTAATCAATAAATTATTAACATCATTAGAGTTATTGATGATTGAAACCACCCTATAGTTATGAATGACCCATTGGAGTTATTGATATCATTGGAGTTATTGATATCGGTATTGAAGATCCACAATCCAAGGTATTTGGACCATTGAAATGATCGAAAACCCTTTAGAACTATTGAAAGACTCATATCAAAAGGCCCACTAGACTGACTTGCAGTACCAATTCCTAGTTTAACATTTCCTGGCTTAACTTTTACTGGTATATCTTCACCAGGTGTATCTTCACCTTTAGACTCTGGTTTAATTTTTCGTGGTGGGTCCTTACCCTTTACGTTCAGTACATGGACCCTTCAATGCCAGTGCAACTCCAGTCGTTTGACCAGAACATCCCTGCTCCTCTTGCTCTTCTCAACTGGAGATCATTCAAACTCTACTCTCCCACTCTCTGAACTACTCTACTCTCTGAGCTACTCTCTGAACTACTCTTTGTACCGCTCTCATAGTAAACTATGTGCTCTACAACTAAGTATGTACTCTACTCTATCTCTATACCTTTTTACCCTCTATAATCATGGTGTGTGGTAGTAGTTATTAGACCCACTAGAGTAGTAGACCCACTAGAGTAGTAGACCCACTGTATTAGACCCACTATAATATTAGACCGCTTGAATATTAGACCACTGGAATATTAGACCACTAGAATATTGGCTTTCCAAGGACTCGTTGAAAGACCAGTTGGAATCAGAATATCCCAGAAGTATTAATAGACCCACCAGAATACTGATATCATTAAAACCATCAGATCGTTGTTTCATAGAAGAGACCACTGCATATTAAGGTTATTGAACTCATCAGTCAATAAATTTGTGTCATTGAGGTCGTTGACTCCCCTATAATTATTAACACCACTGAATGAAGACATATTATCTCATTGGAATCACGAAATCCCATCAAAAGCTATTCAGAGGCCCACTAGAATATATTCTTTTTGGTCCCGAACTTCTCGGCAACGTGCTTGGGTGGAAAAAAGAGTGCTTGTGCTTGGACAGGCCGTCTTCTATATGGAATATCAGCCAAGATCACCTTTCCGGCTTTATATCAAGAATATCAAGAATTGGGTAGAAGTCTAAAGGATGATAGTAGTGGGAGTCGTCCTCATCTAATCCTTCCTCGTCTAATCCAGTACATCTGGCTTGTACTAGAATAAGAGACCACTGAATATTAGATCATTGGAATCCATAAGTCACTAGAAATTGACCCACTATAAATAATAACCACTATAATCAATAAACCACTATAATAACACCACTATAATGAAAACACTATAATGAAACCACTATAATGAAACCACTATAATGAAAGACCCTCTAATAACACCATATTAAACATTCCAGACTCATCTAGCTTGTTGTATCCATCGGGATTAATCAGCAGTGGGGTGTCAGTACCTGTGTTCCCATTGGTGATTGCCTCTGTGGATGTTGCAGCCAAATGAAAGAAACTGTTTTGACCAGAGAATAGCGGAGTATGAACTTTTGGAGAAATTAAGGTAAAGTCTTATAGACTTACTTTGGAGCAAATCGACGAACATACCACCATCAACCAGCGCAAGTTGCACATCAAATCCACCATGGAAGAGGTGGCCATAGTTTATTTTCGCTCTGGCTACAGTCCTCTGGACTATGACATGAACCTTGAGCTCACACATGTCCATCCACAACTTCACCGACATGTGCTTCAAGAAGTGCAACAAGGACCAGGCCACCATATCCAATGCCTTAAGCAAATCCGACGAGCAGTGTTTAGCCAGCTGTTGGTAAGTTTCAGGTGCATCTAACAACACCATTCATTAAGACCAACAAACTCCACTCTATCATTAAGACCAAACACAACACCACTCATTCATTGAGACCAACACCACTCATTCATTAAGACTAACCACTCATTCATTCATTAAGACCAATGATCATTTGACACTCCAAAAACATTTATAGTCCATAATCGATATGGTCAGAGTCAGTGGAGATGTTGTTGGACGGTCAGAGGCGGTGGTCTAGACAGATTCCGTACTGCGGAGAAAGCCCTAGCACCCTCGTCTTCCGGATGATTTTTTTGAAGGACCGTTTAATCTTCAACGACGTCACCATCCCAGACCCCTCCTCAGTATCGGTGCTTGAACCGGTGCTTGACCCACGCAGAAGAAAACGTGTGGCCCTCGATTGGCTGGAGTCGAGAGTATCCACCAGGTTCTTCCTGGACCTTCTACATGCACGGAACATCCTCACCATGGCCTCTGCATAAGTAGCCGGAGGAGAAAGCAAGTCCGGGTTTTGGGTTGAGCTTGAACAGAATTGGAGCATCCTGCATACAGGCATCTCCAATGGAGGCCCCACCAAGTCTTCGTCCGGACAAATGAGAAGCTGGAAAGTGGGGAACACCTGGATGATGTCGCGCACCAAAGGCGTGAGCACCCACAAATGCTGCGTTTTTCCCACGTGGTACATGCGCCCCACATGGAGGAGTTTGATGTTGTTGATGTGGTGGATTTGAGGATGCACTTTTTTGGCAAACAAATAAATCAACACATGCAAGATGGAAACATTGGGCGATGTTTCGGCCACAAACGCATCGAGCTCTGTTTTTGCCACCAGAATATGATCCACCAAATTGGGAAGCACAATTTTTAGACTCTCATTGGAATGGAGTATTTGTGGCTGCAGATCTGATTGGCCATCTGATTGGCCATCTGTTGTATTTGGTTGGACACCTCTTTGTGTATTTGGTAGGGTCTGGGAGAGTCGGTCTAGCCCGTAGTCCGCATGCCCTAGATCCACCATTGTACCCCCTGAAGAACAGGGCGAAAGAAAGACACTCGGTTCTACAGACTCCATGGTGGGGAGGTGGAGTATAGGAGAAGGGAAAGAGGAAGTGAGAATGTATATAAGGGAGGAGGGGATATAAGGGAGAGAGAAGTATATAAAGAGGGAAGAAGAAGTATATAAAGAAGGAGGGAAGGAAGGAAGGAAAAGAAGAAGAAGAAAGGAGAGGAGGAGATATAGGGGGAAGAACTAGAGGGTGGAGCCGTATGGAGTGCCCCCCACAATAGGTGCAGGACAGTGTGGGGCACGCGGCAGAAGGTTGCTTGATTGCAGGACGGGCGCCCCGAGGGAGTTCTCTGTGCAGGAAAGCGGAGTCTAAAAAAGCCAACCCAGAAAAAAAAACGAGAAACGGGAAAGTCAACCACCAAAGTGGGGACAACCATTAAACTGTTACTATGGTCATATTTTTGTATAAGAGTACGGTATACAAGTTCGTATACAAGTTCGTACACAAGTTTGGTAAATGAGTGTGGTTAAGAGCGTTTGGTGTTTGGTGGTTGGTTTGGTTAAGAGCGTTTGGTGGTGGTTTGGGGTGGACTCGGAGGACTCGAGACTAGTGCGAAGTGGTGCCTAAAAAATAGACTTCCAAGGAATAATTGTCGGGGATTCGTTTCGTGCATACAAACCGTTCGGTGGAGTAAGTGACGGAGTTCTCCTATTGGTCCACGGCCATTAAAGTGTGCATGGTATATGCAGTATATTATTGCCAAGGTCCGGTATACTGCCATTATGAACTGCAGATTCTTCCCTTCAGATCTATGTATTACTGGATCGGGGTGGATCTTGTTGATCAGTGGTTTGGCCACACGTGCACATTATGAGGATAGGGGTAGGGTGTATGCAGGATGCGGTCTATATAATGCGCGCTTCCCTCTCCAGTACCCTCCCCAGTCCCAACCTCAGTTTGCAGCCCCAGTTTTGCAGCCCCTTCAGTGCACAACCTTGGCACCCATGGTTGAAGTATTGGAAGTGAGGTAGTGGAATTGAGGTATTGGGTGAAGTATTGAAATTTAAGTACTTGAATTGAAGTGCTGATAATTTTGGTATTGCCATTTGGTACTGATATTTTGGTACTGATATTTTGGTATTGATTTCTAAAGTACTGATATTGAAGTATTGACAATTTTAGAGTATTGGAATTTGGGGCACTAAATTTTAAGGTACTGAAATTTGGTATTGACATTTAGTACTGATTTCAGGAATACTAGATTTTGAAGTACTGGATTTTGAAGTACTTGCTATTGACCTTATGCTACACTAAATTCTACTATACTCACTCTACTATACTCACTCTTAGTTGTATACTCACTCTACTATACGGACAATACCTTAAGGTGGAGGTGTGTCCACATTGGGCCATTTCTGTTGCGGTGAAATGTTTCCCAACCAGTTCCTGCACCAGAACTCCATAATGAACTCGATGGCTCCCAATATTTCGACTATTAGTAGTCATAACTGCTAGTATTATCTGTTATTAGTGCTCTCTACTAGTCATCACTACAGTAGTCTACTACTACTGTAGTCTTGTTAGTCTACTACTGTTAGTCTACTACTGTTAGTCTTCTGTAGTCTACTACTACTGTTAATCTACTGTAGTCTACTTTAGTCTACTAGTCAACTGCTAGTACTATCTATTGGGTTGAATAGTTGAATTTACTTACTCTTAGTACTCTCACCTGACCCACTATAATGTACTACACCACTTATTACATTATTGATGGACCAGACTAGATGGCTGGAGGTGATTAGAGTACCAGATCTTAGTCAATATAGACTTATCTACACTACACTACTATATTATAAAGTACACTACTATATTATAAAGTACACTACTATATTATGAAGCACACTACTACACTACACTACTATATAATGGAGTACACTACTCCGTACTTTGTCTGTTATATTTCTAGTATGTCCAGGTATGTCTTAGTTTGTAGTACTATTCTACTCTACTCTTAGCACTCTAATATACCCTATTAGTACCATACTCTACTCTATTATTCTATTCTATAATTCTACTCTATTATTCCACTCCACTCTTCTATAGTGCTCTAGTGCTCTAGTCTGCCACTCACCATAGTACACTACGCATAGTAGTTTACTATTAGAGTGAAGTACCGTCTAGGGATCTGGAACCCACCACCACCTTATCCTTGTACCCATCACCAGTCCTAAAGACTTTTTCTGGAACACATCTGATCCTGGAACCTTGGGATATACGGAATGTGGTAGTGGGCCACACTGGACTTTCACCAAGATGTAGCAAAGTGAAGTATAGCACTCTCTATACCTTCTAAAGAGAGTGCACCTTCCTTTTTCTCGAATGATCAATTATTACTCGTTCGTAACAGTATAGAGTATTGTATAGAGTATTGTATAAAGTATTGTATAGAGTATATGTATAGAGTATATGTATAGAGTATTGTATAGAGTATTGTATAGAGTATTGTATAGAGTAGTGATAGAGTAGTGATAGAGTAGTGATAGAGTATTGTATAGAGTAGTTATAGAGTAGTGATAGAGTATAGAGTATAGAGTATAGAGTATAGAGTATAGAGTATAGAGTATAGAGTATAGAGTATAGAGTATATGGAGTGGTAATAGAGAGTATGGCTATAAAGCAATCACACTATTAAAGTCCTCCTGGTACCAAAGATGCTTGCTGCCCGGCACCGTTTGGCGGAGCGTCACGATGAAGTAGTAGGTATATGATTTGATGGCAGACTTGTCTACAGACTTTTCTAACCATTGCGGAGTATTTATTTGTACACATTGAATGAGTGGTATGTATGGAACCTTTAGCATGCTACATTACTTACATACTGAACAGGTGACTTTGAGTGATAGCCCTTCTTCAGTGTCCTTTTTAAGTCACTCCACGAACTAGTCTCTAACTAAACTCTAACTCCCTCTAACTAGTCAACTAAAGAGTCTGACATACGGTTATATGGCTCTCAGCTCTCCCCAACCCACAAACCCACACATTGGACTACCTTCTTATCATAAAGATAACTCAAGTACTACACGTAACCAAGGATCGAACAGGACAATGGAGTGTTTATTATTACGGATATTATTATGCATTGACTTTTGGAACGTATCTCGGCAACGCTTTTTTGCAGGTTCTTTTAACTTGGAATGCGAGAGAATCAGGCCATATTATGACTGAAGTGGCCATTTATTAGGGTGGCTTAACGGTACTTTTGCCTTCACATAGCTTGCAATTACTGAAATTTTTCTGACTCCCACAAGAAAGGCTTTCAAAAAATAAGAATCATGATATTTTTTTAAATCGACTCGTCTACATTTGGTAAGAGGGTCACAACTTTGCCTTATTCATTCATTTAAGCGCCCACAATTTTTTCATGTTAGAATTATTATGCGACTTGAGGCTTTAGCCTGTATTCACAAGGGTTATAAGCTTCTAACGGGCTTGTCAATAAAAGGGATCTCCAGGAACGATGACCTAACGGTATTCTGGAGTATGGTGAAAGGCTACTTATAGTAGGAACTCGCCCAGTCAGTTGATCATAGAGTATTGGTTACTTTAATATAATATGAGGTATTGGTATTGTTCTTCAATAAAGCTAATCTTAAGTAATGGAGTTCTTCCTTTTCTAACTAGTCTCCAACTCCCTCTAACTAGTATATATTGGTATCTCTCTTATATCATTGTGTTGGTTTATATTAGAGATTTCTTCTAGTAGTATATCTAATGGCGTAAAG
This sequence comes from [Candida] ipomoeae, assembly GCA_002370145.1. Lineage (NCBI taxonomy): Eukaryota > Fungi > Ascomycota > Pichiomycetes > Serinales > Metschnikowiaceae > Metschnikowia > [Candida] ipomoeae. The sequence continues at coordinate 4,221 of NKZK01000421.1, read as the reverse complement.
ACAAATACTCTGCCAAATACCAAGGAAATAATGATAAGATAATAGAAAAGGAAGAAAGGAAAGGAAAAAGGAAAGATTAGCCTAGACACTTTTGATTTCTACACATTGTCTGCTCTTTCCTGCTCTTTACCGGCACTTTACCTGCCCTTTAAAGGTCCACCGGTTTCCGGAGCCAGTACTGGTCCAAATACGCCCAGTCGTCCAAGAACACTACGTTATACATTGTGTTCATGAGCTGGGAAAGTACACGGTTCAAGTCAGCGTAGCTTAAACTGCACGGTTCCTGCATGATGGCATCGAGCTGCTCGATCACCACCCACTGGTTTTCTTCCGGCGGAAAATGCATGATTTCCTCCACATTGGTCACTTTCTGGTAGTCGAATCTCTTGAGCATTTCCGGATCGGGAAGTTGCCGCGCCACCTCCAAAATCGTCGCTGCTGTGGTGCAGTTGAAGTACACTACATGCAGTTTATGATGTTCCTGGAGGAACCCAAAGAGTCTCTGGAGCGCCGGCACCATCCCGTTCTGGGTGCTGATTCTCCAGAACATGCCTTGAGTTCGCAGTTTGGTGAGTTATCTTGATATTTTAGTGAGTCACGTGAAAGTCATGTGAATCTCACGTGAAAGTCATGTAAAAGTCATGTGAAAGTCATGTGAGAGCTGCTGGCACATATTTTAGTTAGGACTCTTTCATAATTAACCTCAATAGGTAGAGCACTACCTATGGTGGATCTAACACCTTTGGGGTAAATTAGATAATCAAACTGAAAACTTTCGTATTGAAAATAAAAAAGGTTTCTCAAAAGGAAAGAATATATTGCTGAAAAAACTATAAGACATATTATAGAAGACCCTAAATTTTGATCAGAAGTATTTAAATATACAAGTATCGATAATATTTTAATTCTTTAATAAATCTCAAGTTATATATCAGATTGAGACAATATAAGTGTGAAAATCAATTAAAGTTAATAAAAAGGATTTAACAAATATTCAAAAAGGAATTGAAAAAAATGTCAAATCAACGAGTATTATATCTTTCAAAATTAATAATAGCAGAAAATTAACTTATTTCATATATAAAGTTTAATTCTCAGAGACTATACGTGATCCTCATAACAAATAACTTACTAAAAGTTTTATGGGAAGATATAATAATCCAAAGAATGAAAAATTTATTATTTTTAAAATCCACTATTACTGTTAGATTCTTTTAAGCACGTAAATTACCTTACCTAACTATATTCGTTGATAATTCCTCAGATAAGAGGAATCAGCCGTCTTTATATACTTCTGCAGGAGAGCAGTCGAAGGGGTGTAGTAACCATGAACCGAGAAGGGGCGTAGTAACGGTGAACCAAAGGGGGCGTAGTAGCATCGGTTCCCGATTAACTGGGTACGTGAGCTCAATCCCTATATGGGTAGTATTCCACCCATCTTGGATCTAACATAGTAGTTTCTACTAACACTACTACTGACGTTTCTATACTAGAATTATTACTGACATTAGCACTCACATTATACCAGAGGGTATTGACCAGACACTTCGTCTATTGCTCATTATAGAGTCTTTTACCACACCAGACTTATCATAGTCTTCTTCAGGATGATGGACTCTCTTATCACTTGCTATTTGTCACGTGAATCTCGCGTGAGAATCGCGTGAAAGTCGCGTGAGAAATGGCCACCTGATAAAAGTCACGTTCTAAAGCACGTGACTTTCTCACGTGACCTGCACTTTATTAAACCGCACCCATCGCTTCTCCACCATCATGAGTGACAGAAGGAGAATCACCGGTCCAGCCGATGCAGTACGGCCGGTTGCTCCCAGTAAAAGCAGCCAGGAAACAGAGACCAAACCAAGACTGCACAGTACGAAAACCCGGCCTTTTTTCGTCAAGTCCAGCCTCAGCACCAATGCCAACGGCCTGGCATACCTAGAAATCGAAGACACCATCATCGAGGTGGGCATCTTCGGCCCCCGCCCCATCAAGGGGCTGTTTGTTGATAGAGCATCATTTTCTGTGGAAACAAAGTTTCTCCCGTACATAACACAGCCCAACGAAGTGTTATATAATGGGCAGAATGTTAGCCAGAGTGCGAACCAGTCTGGAGGACATAATGTTCGGACGGGTTTGAGTAATATCGAGCAGAAAATCAGTACGTTTGTGGAAACGGCGTTTCTACCTGCGGTAGTATTGGAAAAGTATCCCAAATCGACCATCGATGTGTTTGTCAATGTGCTTTCTTTCAATGCCAACACCACTTCCATGTTGAATTTGATCGCATGGGTCACCAACTGCACATCGTTGGCTTTGGTGGATTCAGGCGTGGAGATAAGAGATATGGTCACCTGTGGTCACGTGCGCCAGGCATCTGGGGACATTCTTTTGGATGCTTATGCTTCCGATGCCGAGGCTAAGACTAGTGAGTGTGTGGCTGCGTTCATGACCATGAAAAATAACGAAATGCTGGCGTTCTGGGTCCAAGGAGACGGAAGCCAGGACGACGTGTTGGAAGGACTGGTGCACGGGTGTCTTGACATGGCCAACTTTGTAAGGCTTAACCTTAACGGTTTCTTGCTCCTGCAAACTGCAGAGCCAAGTGCTCTGGACTAGCACACATATCATCATACTGTATCATTCCGTTTTGCAGCCAGCAGTGTGTTTTCATTAATTCTGGTCTCATTGAATCTGTGCTACCAGTAAACGTATCTACTGAGACCATCAGCACATTAGACTCATCAATGAATGAAACCACCACGCTGAAATGCTTGTTGTTGAACACTCTAATTCGCTGGTTCTATTTCTGGAGTTCGTTGTCCTCCACTCCGGTGATGTATATCCGATGATCACCTTGAATTTCAGTGTCTTCGAGTCTCTAAGTCCTATCCTATTAGAACACCTTGTTGGCATCGATGAACTGAGTGACTCCTCGGTACCAAAGCCTGAGTCTGGAAAAGGCTGGTAGTCAATTTGGGTCGATTTAGGGTCCAAGAAATGAGGTGCACTCACCAGGAATGGAAGCATAGTCTACTAGTACACTGATTCGCCTATAATGAATTTAACGTATATAGTGTATACTTATAGTATTATAGTGTATAGTGTATAGTGTGTATGCTAGACTAGTGTTTAGTATAGGTATAGTGTATAGTGTATAGTGTATGCTGGTAGTACTATAGTGTATAGTGTAGTGTGTATAGCTGTAGCACTACAGTGGTAATCCATTATAAGTGTTAATAAGAGTATAATAGCCCTTGTCTATAATGGACCTGACAGAAGAATAGTGTAGTATATAGTGTATAGTGTATAGTGTAGTAGATAGAAGTGTAATATATAGTGTATGTTAGATTCTTGTGGTAACGTTAAGTACTAAGTTATCTTTATTCGTGGTACAGTGCATACTTCTTCCCACCCTAGTCCCTTCGGATTCAGAGAGTCAAATAATGGACAGTCCCTAAAAGAGTCTATTTGATATTGTCAACAAGCACCTAGCATGTACGGAGTCAAGGTACTTCGTAGTATGTTGTATGCAGACCAGCGATGCACTATGTGCAGGTTACTGGCGGGGGAAGGGGTTTCACCCGCCTCACACCTCATGTAGAACTTTGGTCTTGTAAGGTACAACTTACATATCCCTGTATATTAATATATACTAAAACATATGTTGAAAGATATCGTGCCCATATATTAAGACAAGTATAAGTCTAATTTTAGGGTCTATTTAGGGTCAATTTAGGGTCAGTTCAAAGTGTCGGTTCAAAGTGTCAGTTCAAGTATAATGAGATATATTTTCTTAAATGGTGTATTAATTTCTTCTTAGTATGGTGTGTAATTCCTGGTGTGTGAATATGTAGCTTTGGATTTTGGTGGGTGGGTACACCTTTAATGCTTTAATAGTGTGAAGCGGAATATACATTAATCAATATGGTAATATTCATATACCCTTATACCATATATCCATGATTCTTTATAACTAGTACAATACCTACTCATATTAATACATGTCACTTTAATGTGCTTCGCAGAACTGGACCTGTCCATACACTATGTCCTCATACAGCCTCTTTGGTAAAATCCCTATACTCAACCATTGTTTTCAAGTATAACGTACCATATACCATATATAGTAGCCATATACCTACCATATACATATACCATATACATATACCATATACATATACCATATACATATACCATATACATATACCATATACATAT
>NKZK01000420.1:0-29583 GCA_002370145.1 [Candida] ipomoeae | reverse complement strand
TGTTGACGTTGACCTGCAGGCAACATGTTTCACAGTTGCCCGCACTCACAGGTTGACACATGCCACATGTTCCAACAGAATTGAGGGCCGCGGCCGGAATTGTCCAGCTACAGGACCACCAAGAATCTACCACACAAAAACTTTCGACCCGTAAATATGCATTGTGAAGTCCGGAATTCCAGGATTTCAACCAGCTCACTCTTTTTTCCGTACGAAGAAAAAATGGTCGTTTGCGTTGGGCCTTTTTGTGCTGGGGTCGCCTGGTGTACGGGTGTTTCTCCGCATTCGCAACCCCCGGTTTACCCCAATTCCGGCCATGCTAATCAACCGTACTTAAATGCTCTACCTATGGTGATCTGAGACATCTTTTATACATATCATTTATTTATATGATCTGACTATAAAATTTAACTCTGAAATTATGCCCACCAAACGCGGGATTTATCATAGATAAATGATGACTGTTAGATTTGTTGAACATATAAGATGTGCTGACCCGTGTATGCAGGTAATGTGGTACCTGCAGTACAACGGAATTGGACAGGCCTCATAAGGTTCCGAGGAACGCATGAGTGCAGACTAGTATTGTAACTGGGTCTTGGCGTCAGGAGTAGTCAGGTTTGACTTCAGACAAGGTATTACCAAGTTCGGTGCAGGAGCAAGGAGTCCAAGAAATCCCAAGTATATATAGAGGGGATTCCGCTCTAGGTTGAGCGGTATCACAAGTAACCAGAATATCACGGATTTCCTAGTACAAATTAGTAGCACAACTAAGAACCAAAAGAATGAACAAAGACATAACCGTTCTAGATTATAGACCTAAGAACGGTAAAGTCCAACACATTTTGGTATGGGAGATCTGGGTATGGGACATCTTGGTGTGTTTCTCACAGACAATTCTGTTTCATTAAGTACCCCTAGGAGTTATTAGGAAAAATCATATGGTCNACATCTTGGTGTGTTTCTCACAGACAATTCTGTTTCATTAAGTACCCCTAGGAGTTATTAGGAAAAATCATATGGTCACTAGAATTGAGTACTTGTCAACAAGCACCTAGCATGTACGGAGTCAAGGTACTTCGTAGTGGGTTGTATGCAGACCAGTGATGTATTATGTAGGTTGCTGCAGGGCTCATAACCTGTAGATTACTTAACTCCATTTGAACCTTGATAGTAGGTACATCAGGTGGTCCTTTCAATAACCAAGGAGAACAGTCCAGTGTAGTGTATTGAGCACTATTCATAAAGTTCATAGTCTCATCAAGATAGGTAAATACTTGAGGAGTTACACGTGAGCTGTTTCTGGTGGGTCAGGAAGTAGAGGACATCTGGGTATGGGACATCTGGGTATGGGACATTTTGGTGTGTTCCTCACAGACAAAATTACTGCTCCACTAAGTACCCCTAGGAGTTGTTAGGAAAAATCATATTATCACTAGAATTGAGTACTTCATGTCAGTGGATTCCTCTAACGAGGCCTGAACCAAAGCTAGGCCTTTAACCAACCACTCATGGGATCGAGTTGGTATGTTGGTTAGTATTCAGGGAACTTGGTCTAGGGTATATCCTTTAGGCCCACCCTTTAGGCCTATTTTAATCTACACATCCTAGAACGGTGGACTCGATCAGTTTAAGATTATTGGACCCTAAGGCTATAAAGTATAAACTGAGATATAGTGGATAGTGAAAATCTACCGAAGTGTTAATAGTAAGGGTTTAATGGCCGTAGTTAGGATCGGTCCCAATAGGTTTCAATTATACCCTATGGCCAAAGCCTTGTCAAAGTGAACCTGGAGGAAGTGTACTATTGTAGTATTATAGTGTCCTATATTACATCGTAGTAATCTAGTAGTGCATTAGTATAGTGTATATAATACTCTCATTATTCGTACGACTTTTCTGTTACTCTATTGACTGGTTGACTCGGACTCCATACTAGACCTGGCTTTAGGCCATAAATAGGTACTGGTCAAAAAGACTGAGTCCTTAGTTTATAGTCCTAGTGCCCAAGGCAATCTCTATCAATCGATCTCTTTCTATCATTAAAATATAGACAAATGACATAAATTATATTCAAATAAGAAATAAAAGAATGAACAAATTCAAGGCACTTGGATAGTGGTTCAAAGACTTGGATAGTGGGCACTAGACGCTAAGGATCATTTAGCTGATATATATGTGGGAAGCACGCAGCTTTAAGAACCGCGATTGCGGATTCGCAATGTTTCACATTAGTTTCAGGAAATCCCTCAAGGGTTACCCGAAGTTGCAAGAAATATATAAAGCTAGCAGATCCTCTTGATGAGATAGTTTTTCGGGGATTCCTCTAAGTCATATTACAGTGTTCAATAATGTTTTTTTTCTATACTAACGAACTTTGTTATGAATCCCTAAGTCGTGTCAAGAAGTGTCAAGTTTTGTCTAGCCCTGCTAAAGTCCATCTTAAGTCCTAACAGGAATTGGGCCAGAACTAAAATCCATCTGATATAGTTTTGGAACTGTGCTAAAATTCCACGCAATTATATGATGTGGGAGCTTAACCTCCATTCATATTTTTCTTACTCCATGTATTTTTCCCGGTGGAGATAAACTATGACCAGGATACCTTAAATCTCAATATCCGAATTGGAATTCGTTTCCTAACAAAGGGCTGGGTGCAAACCTCGGATTTCGGATTTGGAACCGAGGGCACGGATGCTGCATGCAAACACCCGTGCACCACGTTACCCCAGGCCAAAAAGGACCAACGCAAAGCCCCCTTTTTTTAAAATTTCTTTTTGGAAATTGGTGGGTTGAAAAGCTGGAATTCCGGACACTTACGGCAATATATTCACATTCACAATTGAAGCCTAATTGAATAAACTGCGCCGTTGAATATATATGTCACGTGACATGGGTTTAGGCCAAGTTAACCGGTCCTTTACTAAACCATTTGACCTTTTTGAACAGCATAAATACAGAAGAACTCTTTCTTATTTGGCCATCTGCAGCACCACCTCTGCGTACTCGCCCAAATCGATAGATGCCCGGTCCAAGCAGCGAAAAATGGCTCTTTTCAAAGCCATAGTCTCTTCACTAGCAAGCTTTTCACCACCGATTAGTTTTGGGAAAAAACCAGGCAGTTCTACCGCGTACGGCATGCTGTAGTTGTGTTGCAACAACTTCCAAACGGTATGGAGCCATAGATTTCTCGGGAGAAGGTTGATTTTGGGCCAAGAAAAATTACCCGATTTGGAAAGAAGCTGGAAGAACCGCTCGTCCGTGATAAGATGCAACATAGCATGGAATTCCGGTTCGGGCACGCTCTCGATACTCAAATGGGCGAAATGATCCCTAAAAACGCTATCGGGGTCTTCAAACACCGCAAATTCGAGCATACAAAATAAGGTAGCCGAATCGGGCCCTGAGAAACCCAAAAAATCTGTTTGCGGCGGGTGGAGCCGGAGAAACTCAAGAATATAGTCTTTCTGCAGGTCGTTTCCCCGGAGCATGGCTCCAATCAACTGGTAATAATTATCCATCAACAAAATCAGGTCTTTATGGGTCTCCAAAAGCACTGCATTCTTGGTCAACACCAGGTCGAAAAACCTGCGGGAGTTTTCACCGAGGTCATACGCTTGAAGGAAAGGTATTAGGTTATACCCTATGGTGGGCATAAAAAGCTCGGGTCTTTCCGAATCGGGAAGTATATCCGCCAACTCAAACGCAAGCGCCCGTTCCATGGTATTCAGGTCCACTTTGCACGTTATCATGATCCGCAAAACATCCAAATACGTCCATATGGTCGCTTTTGATACCAATTCGGTAGGAGAAAAAGATGGCTGTGCAACCCAGTCCTGCCAGAACACTGGGGCATCCTGCACCCAGCACCTCTCGTAATACACCCCCAAAAAGGTTGTAATTTTAGACTTGACCTCATCCAGAGTATTCCCTTCAAATAATAACTCCACCAATCGCCCCACAAGTTTCTTCCCCTGCACAAAAGCAACCACCTCCTGCGGGTCCTCTTTTTTCGCCTTGAAAATCATCACTTCCAAAAAAGTTAGCCCAATATTTTCGAAAATTACATCTTCCGAAACGTGGAACAAAATTAAAGGGAGTGGCAAGTGCTTGAGGATTTTCTCTAGCAATTCAGTGTACTCTTTAGGGGCCGAGGGGCACACGCGGAAGAGAAGCAGGAGGATGTTTTTGATGGCGGGGTTGCAAGAATCGCAAGAATCGCCGAGGGTGGCAAAGAGGTCGGGATTATGGTAGAAAAGGCCTTGGGTGAAGGAATCGGTTAGAGTTGGGTCGGGTGGACTGCTTCCTGCAGCTAGACCCGTAAGATGGTCGAGGTACTCTGTACACTCGGAGTCCATGGTGACTTGTTTCATGGGGAGAGAAAAGTTGGGGTAGAACGAGATCCGTACACCATATTTATGTGGGTAGGATAGTATCCAAACATCAGTACACCACGAAAACATTTTAAAACATCCGTACACCAATACTATAAAAACACATCCGTACACCAATACCATATAAACACACCCCTACACCTGGTATTCACAGTCCCTTCCACTTTTTACCATACCCTTTTGTGACGTATTGTTAGGCAACAATACCCCTAGCGTATATTGTCTCACATTCCCCGGTGTTAAAGCTACATAAAGCCGTCAATAGCGGCGATTAGACCCTAATTCATAGGTGCTGAGTCAAGTAGCCATTTAAAACAATACAGGGGCATGCCATAAGTCAATTTAAGCGAGCCGCTATGATACACGTACAATGGGTCTGCCAAAAAGCTGCATTTGTCAGCGTCTTATGGCCTATTCATTGTAAGTGATTTGTTTCAAAAGTGAGTTGATATTTGCATGTTTCTGCATGGTAACACGCGTTTTTTCGCGGCGCTCGAAACAATGTGTGCAGCATATACTTGGAAAATGAAACTCGAGTACGATTTGGTGCACACACTTTGCTATGCTGCCCATTGGGAAGTGAAAGTAACTCTAGGGGAAACTTGAGAGGGCATAAAATTTGGTGCTTTAATTTTCCTGATCGGGAAATAGCACCCATGGGGTGTTTCAGCCGTATACATATCTGAAACCGTACCTTATCGGAGCGGGCGCGGGCTCGCAACCGGCCGATTATACTTAGCATGCGCATAACATGCTTTGAGGATCTCAGTTATACTTGCGTGAAGCGTCCCTCAGCCGGTTATGGTGCACGGGTGTGGTTATGCATATACCGTTATGGGCCGGGCCCGGCCAAGGCCAGAAATGTGCTTACAAACCCGTGGGTAAACCTGTAGCAAGCCTGTCTATAGAGTGGGCGGCTATTTGGCAACGCCGGCTTTCACGGTGCCGATGGAGTGTGGCTTGGGATACCGTTGGGTACGGTGGGCACGTGACTCGTTAAAAGTCTCCAATCCATGCGCGATTGTCTGCAGGACAATTAGACGAGTGGTGCATGGTGTACCCCTGACCGTTAGGGCGAAAAAGCGAGAGGTGGGCGGATTTGGGCGGTTTGGGATTTCAAACTTGGACGTGATAGTGGTACAACTTTCGATGCATGGTGATGTGCTCTGCACCACTCTCACGGCAAGTGGGCCGGTGCAGCATAAGAAAGGGTTCTTTGGACGCTCGTATGTCGACAAGGCGCGCCGGCTAATTGTAGGTCGAGAAAAGAAAGCTGGTGTATGCAGGCCGGCCGGGAAAGGGTGTAAATGCGACAGAAACGTATGACATCACAGGGTACAGCAGAAAAAAATAATATACAATTGTAGGGCAAAAATCAGCCAAGGCAGGGAATTTCCATTCCCCAAAGTCGGTGTCCAAATCCGGAAGGTGAAACCCACAAAACCCCAGATCGGAGTTTAAGGCCGTTCTCCAAAGAGTCTGGAACAGCCGCAACATTTCGAGCCTTCCAAATACGTTGAGATCAAAGATAGGGCAGTCAGCGACAGATAGAGCCAAGCAGAAGAACCAGGAACACTTAAGCAGAAAGCATGCAAGGGCACACCAGCAGAAGGCCGTTTTTTTTAAAAGAGCCAAAAATAGGCCAAATGGGCAACGGCGCAGGAGGCGGAAGTCGGAAGTCGGAAGTCGGAAGCGAAATGCCGAAGCAGGTCCGGGGAAAAGGGTAGTGGGGAGGCCATGGAAATTGCCAGGACGAGCACGCACGGCGAAGCCTCGTGCTGCAGGAAAGGAAAGTGGGGAGTGCACACAAGCGCGCGGACCGAAAGGAAAAAAGGGAAAAAGGGAAAAAGGGCTTCGAAAGCGGATGCATAGGAGCAAATACGAGGCAGTGTGCAGAGCTGCGCCCCATTCCCGCGGCTTATCACACTAGCGTGCTGCGTGGCATGTGCAGGCGGCTAGGCTCACCGTCTCGCACGCGCACACACCACACACACCGCTTGTCAGTGCATATGAGTTGGCGCGCGCCCGTGTTTTATTTCTCATTTGATCATCTTCAAATACTCCCTTTTCCGTCCCCCACTTACTTTTGGTCGACATTCTCCCCACCCCCAGGTTCCCGCCATCCTCGCTTAAAAGGCCCTTCCCATAGTACAGATACATAGTACAGATACACATAACGTACCAGACGTACCAGACGTACAAGACGTACAAGAAGTCCCGACCGTACTGCCCGTTAAAGACGAGACTCTAGCCACTGCATAGTCAAAGTGTACTATTGTATCACTGTCACCTGACCACATACTGACCCCATACCGCACTGAGACCCGAACTCCTGAACACCCGTGCTGGCCCCTAAATCTAATACCCCCACCACAATAGCTAGAAACACAACCAGAGTTCTTCAGAGCCAGGGATATTCCAAATCGGGACATTCATTAGACACACCAGTACACCAGGACACACCAGTACACACCAGTACACACGACACATCAGAGTACACACCACACACCAGGACACAGATCAGTACACCATTTCCGTGCACCGTGTACCGCTCCACCCAAATAGCGACCAACAAAATAGCGACCACCCCCACCCCTTAGTCGCCACCGCCACCCCCTTAACAACCAATCACTAATCACAAATCACAAATCAGAATCATCACTGATTGGTTCTTAATTGAGTCTAGAATAATTGACTGAAGACCAGATCAATCGAGTCTATCATCAGTTCTATTACCGGCTCTTTATTAGTTCTATTATTGACTCTATTACTGACTCTTTATCAGCATTACCAACTCTTTATCAGCCCTTTTTTGTGTTGATTTTTGTTGATTTTTGTTGATTTTGTGTTGCAATAATTGATTGGTTAATTTTTTTTTGTTGATATTTCTGTGAGGCAATAATTCCCTTGATGTCGATAGCAGCCGCTCCCAGCGAGTACGAATTGGCGCAGAGCCACATTGAAATGAGCACGCGGGTCGAGCTCATGGTGCATGACGACGAGAAGACGCCTGTTCGCTTGGTGCGCGAGAAACCCATTCTGTCCAATCTGTCTAATCCAAATAGTCAAAGTCAGAATCTGTCTAATGCTCAGAGTCAGAATCTGTCTAATGCTCTCCAGTCCAATCTGTCCAATCAAGGCCAGTCCAATCTGTCTAATCCCCAAAGCCTGTCTAATCGCTTGCGCCTGAGTCTGAAGCCAGAAAAGGAACTAAAAATATCTGAGACTCGAAGTGAGGCTGGAAGAAGTTCAACTGGAAGTTCAACTGGAAGAAAGGACAGTGCAAGTCAGAAGGACGAGTTTGTATACGCAAAGATGCCTGGAAGTATGGAAGGTATTGGTGAAGGCATCAGCGGAAGACTGTCTGATATATCCAGTGAAGGCATCAAGACGGTGGTTTCTGGCGAAGGTGTCAAGGCTGGAAAGTCCAAGGGCTTTCTTGGAATGCTTGGAAAGAGTACCAAGGAGCCAAAGATAAAAGACCAGAAAGTGAAGGAGCCAAAGGTGAAGGAGCAGAAGGTAAAGGAGCAGAAGGTGAAGGAGCCAAAGATGAAGGAGGTTAAGGAACAGAAGAACGGAGCAAAGGATGGTATCTTCGGGCTTCTTGGCAGAAGCAGTGCTAATAATGGAAAGGATGGTCTGGGAGCAAAAACTAATGCAAAGGATGGAAACGCACTCCAGCGTACCACCACCCAAGGAAGTCTCTCAGCTCAGCCAACCCAACCAACTCAGCCAACTCAGCCAAGTGTTCCTCAAAGTACCACCCAACCAGCTCCAACAAGTGCCTTTTCAGCTCAAGGAAGTGCTCAAATAAGTACGACTCAACCAAAGGCTTCTGATCCAAGCACAGCCAATGGAAGTACTCAAAATTCTCAAAGTACAACCACCAAAGCTCCTGAAAGCACTACTCCAAGAACGACTGACCCTAGGGCTCAAAGTGCATCCCAAGGAAGTCAAAGTACAGCTCAAGGAAAGACATCTTTAGGAACTACACCCAAAGGAACTCAAGGAAAGACTAGTCTGGGAAGTACAGGAACTACACAGCCAACTACACAGCCTAGTGTAAAGGGAAGTACAGCTACACAACCCAAGACACAAGGAAGTGATGCAAGAGATGGAGCAAAGAGTATTGGGAAGAATGGAAATGGAAGCCAGAAGAATGCCTCGATTGGACCTGCACCTGGGTCTAGCATTGGACCTGGCTTCACTACCACCTCCAATACTGGAGTCTCCAACACTGGAGTCTCTAGTAATGGAGCCTCTAATATTGGAACTTCTAATATTGGCCCTACTACATTCAAATCCACGGCTGAATCCACCGGACTGTCGGAAAAACAAGACGAAGAAACCCTCAACGATACGTCTAAAGACACAGAAACTCAGCAGCCCACCGAAAACGAGTTCAAGGAAATCGCCGTCAAACTCTACAACGAGGACTTTGTTCTGATTGTCCCCGAGGAGTATACCCAGTTCTTGGCTGCCCAGGACGCCGATAGTGCCATGATCCGGGAATACTACATGGACCTTTTCCAATGGGACGTGAGTCTCATCAAGTCCACGCGGATGTTGTGCCTGAAACTCTACCTTAAGGGCGAGCTGCAGGAAATCGACCGGATTCTCTCGGCCTTCACCAAGCTGTATGTGAAGCAACACCCTTCCAACGTGTTCTGTACCGGAGACTTCGAGAGAATCTACATTGTGTTATACAGTTTGATTCTCTTGAACACGGCCCTCCACAACTCCGAGGTTTCCCGCAAGTCCAAGATCTCCCAGTCTGACTATATCAAGAATACCTTCACCACGTTTCTCCTGCAGAATAAGAAGGCCGCCCAGAACTTGTCGGTGAAGCAAAAGATCCGGATTGAGAGAGAGCTCAATAGCTACTATGAGGATTTGGCCAAAAACGAGCTCTACCTCAAAAAAGGCGATGCTTCCAGCCCGAAAAGACCCAACACAAACCGCTACTCCATCACCGAGACCATCCGGTCCACAGTGTCGGGCCCCCAGGACTCCGAGGCACCTTCTCTGCCCCGACAACACGTCAGACCTCAAATGGGCCACGATTTGTCTCGCCAACCTTCCAATACCTCCACATGGTCGGTGGATAACGATGGGTTCCGGCGTAGTTCCTTGGGTATGGCCCGGATGAACAGTGGCGGGCCGCATGCAGGAAACGCCGGCAAAAACTCCCGTTTTGGCTTCACCAGAGCTCTTTTATCCGAAGCAAACACCCAGCGGAGCGGAGCTAATACCCTAAGGAACCATAAGTCCGTGGACCATTTACGCCAGGTCACCAGACGGTCGTCACGTGCTTCCATCATCACCAAGGAGTCCGCCCGAGGCTCGGACGAAGATGCCTTATCCATGGTTTCTGTGGACCAATCGGGGCTCTATGAGTTTGTGGATGCCGAGGAAAATACTGGGCCTTATGAGATTGAGGACTTTGATATCTCCGATTTCCAGGACCAGGTGGATCTCAAGTTGGAGCTCCAGGGTTCTCCTTATCTTAAAGAAGGATTGTTGAAGTTGCGTATTCTCAACAACGATATGGCGGACTCAGCTTCTGGCTCTGATCTGACCATGTCGTCTGCAGCACTGACTACGCTGACGATCTCCAAACCCGGGTTTTTCTCATTCTTCAACCGGTCTGCTGCGGGCAAGGAACAGGCCACTACTTTGGGCACCAACACCGCGGTTTTCTCCAACAAAATGACGGAGTATTTCGTGGTTGTATCCAAGGGAGAGCTCCGGCTTTACTCGTTTGACCCCAAGGTGATTAAAAAGCACCAGCAAAAGATGAAAAAGGCCAAGAAGAATAACCTCTATGCAGGTCTCGAGCAGTACGAGGAGCAATCGGACGATGTGGGCGATGGAAACTGGCTCAACAACGCTGCTAATATTGGTAACTACAATCTCTGTGCCACCAATGCTACGCTAGTGAAACCGCAAGCTCAAGGAAGCCAGGGAAACCAAGGAGCTCAGAAGGGAATCACATGGACGCTTGAGTTCCCCAAAGTCAGCTGGAAACCTCAGAAAAAGTTTGTTTTCGAAGCCGGAACCTTGGAAATCGCCAGCGAGTTCGTGCACACGTGCAATTTCTGGGCATCCAAGCTCACAGCCGTTCCCACGTTGGAGGAAAGTGTTCTGTCCATCGAATACGGCTGGAACAACTTGAATGTGTTGATAGAAAACAAGGACACCTTCAAGAAGGCCAAGCACATCTCGCGGTGGGAAACGTTACCCAAAGGAGTATACTTGAGCAACTACGTGAGTTCGGAAGGAGAGTACGAGGACTCTTTGAGTCATGAAGGCATGCTGAAGCAGTTCACGCAGACGTTGCGCTACTACAACACGCTAAAAGGCCATTACAACCAGTTCAACCAGAGCAAGCGTGAGTTCATGATCCATTTCCGCAAGTTGTCCAACTGCTCCAATTACAAGCTTGTCATGGACAACTTCGAGGCTCGTGCACTGGAGTACAAGGCCGAGTTGAGCAAGTACAAGAACTACATTGTGATGCTTGGGTACGGGTTGAAGTTGCGGTTTGACCTTGAGGAGCTTGACGACGAGGAGAAGTGGATGGAGGAGATTGCAGAGCGGAGCAGTATCCAGGGCGAAGAGGCCATTGAAGAGGAGATCAAGCGGAGGAGAGTGGAGATGCATGCATCTGAATCCGAGCTCACCAAGTCGGTCAAAAAAGAGATCCAGAAGTTGATGCAGTGTTCCAACCAATTGAACGAGCTCTTGGGCCACGAAGACGAGCACACCAAAGAGTACCGGTCGGACGAGTCCACGGACTACGGGGCGTTCTTAGTCAAGTCGCCCAAAACATTCAGTCTCTCCAACTTCAAGGACTCTGAGAGCAGCCCCATCAACCAGTTGCTTAGCGCAGACAACAAGAACTCGCGAGGCGATTACGAGCAGAGCATCAACTTTGCCAAGAAGGAGTTGATCATGAGTTTCAGCACCAACACCATCCGCGAGGAGGACGAGCCGGAGGACTAGACCAAGAGATATACCTAATCATACCACAGTCTTATGCCCTGACATGTAAACCATATGTACCCTGACATGTACACCAAATGTATACCCTGCCATATGTTGATATGAGCAGAATCGTAGTGCACCAGATACCAGAGGTATAGTTCTATACATAGTAGATGTAGTAGATGTAGTAGATGTAGTAGTAGATGTAGTAGTGTGTGATATCAGTAGTATAACATAGTATATTAGTGGAGTAGTAGTAGTAATAATAGTAGTAATAGTAGTAGTAGTAGTAATAATAGTAGTAGTAATAATAGTAGTAGTAGTAGTAGTAGTAGATGTAGTAGATGTAGTAGATGTAGTAGTAGATGTTACATTCAGTGAATCGCTGGAAGAATTGCGTGGAGGCACCGATGATCATTCTTTGGTCTACAGAACATACATCTTTCTAAGGTGTATTTATGTTCCTACTATATTCAATGCTTTGGGCTTTTGTATAGCCTCCATTTCGAGTCGAAGTTTTAAGGTGGAACACATCTGTAACAGTCGTAGTACGGGTAGTGATAGTATTAGCATTAGCATTAGTAGTATTACCATTAGTATTAGTAGTATTACCATTAGTATTAGTAGTATTACCATTAGTATTAATAGTACTGGTAGTAGTGGTACTAGATTGTGCTACAAAAAATACCTCATAACACCTCCATAAAATAGGCTATGGCACAACAAAAAAATAGGTCGAAAAAATAGTTTGAAACACATCCTAAATTGCCCCACAGAAAAAAAATTATATGTGAAGTCGGATATCACAAGAGAATAATAATACAATGCAACAACACAGTAGCTCATGGCATCAGGTGCCCGCAGTCCATACCTTTACGTATACCTTTAAGTCTATCTCCATACTGGAAATATCATCTCAATCAACATTTTTATTCTCGGGACAATTTATATTTTTATCGGACCATCTTATATTTTTACCATCAAACATTAATCAACATTTATTCATACGTATCCCCTTTTTACCTCATATCACCCCCCACTCTAATGTTCTATGTCAAGAGGGTGCACTGGGGGATCCACAACCACTATGCTACTAGTACTAGTAATCTGTAGTACTCGTAATCTGTAGTACTGGTAATCTTTAGTACTGGTAATCTGTAGTACTGGTAATCTGTAGTACTAGTAATCTGTAGTACTAGTAATAGTGTAGTAAATTGTAGTACTAGTTATAGTGTAGTAAATTGTAGTACTGGTAATAGTAGAGTTTAGTACTGGTAATAGGAGTAAATTGAGTGTACTGGTAATAGTAGAGTACTGGCAATAGTAGAGTACGGGTTAGGGTAGTACTTGTTAGATTCTTGTTGTTACGTCAGGTACTCTGTTTATTATGTTCATTCGCCGATGATTCCTCAGAAGGAGGATTCTGAGCTATTTAAGTATTTGACAAAGGCATCTCCTAGTCAACCGGTTGTTGCTAGGTGCAAGGGAAAAAAACTCTCCACATTCCCTCCTGGTACCTCGTACAATGATGGTAAAGAAGTAGCACAGTGGAATGGCCATTGCTAGGATTAGACAGCGTAGGCTCAAAATACCTCAATAGGTAGAGCACTACCTATGGTGAATCTAACAGTTCTAGTAATAGTATTACTAGTAATCTGTAGTAATAAGTAGTGTAGTAGTAATGTGATACTAGTATTCGATATACTCTAGACCATCTACAATATACTCTGTACTCTAGACCATCTACATATACTCTGTACTCTCTACTGGTTCTAGTGATACATACCGTATACTTTAACTCTGCTCTATACAATATACTCTATTACGTACCACTCTATACCACTCTGAAATCTGTATTATGTAATATACTCTATTATTTTATTCTCTACAAAGGTCTACATGTGTATTATACCATATACCATATACTCTGTGCTCTATACTCTGTACCCTATAATATACTCTGTACCCTATAATATATACTCTCTAATCTGGACTCTATATCGTATACATTCGCTACAGTTGTCTACTTGTCTAGTAGTCGAAGTATATAATGTATTATTGTGTTAGATTCTTATGTAACGTTCATGTACTAAGTTATCTTTGTTGGTTGATGATTCCTCAAAAAGATAAAATCGGGCTACTTAAATAGTTGACAGTGGGGTCGCCTAGTAGTAGCAACTCTATTCAAATTTAAACAGCATTGGAATGATAAATTAGTAGTGTGGACGAGTTGCTTGGTAAGATGAAGGATGCAAAGGCAATTGAATAGACTCTAGTCAATACAGGAAACTAAGAGCACCTCACCCATTGAAACCACATTGATGCGGTGGGATGGGTGAGTGGATGAGCACAATTCTCTGACCTTTTATCAGAACTGGTAATCCTAGTCCCAGTCAAGAGTAGACACTAGTCACTCCTCTATAACTTGGCAACCCACCCATTTCGGAGTATTTATTAGGTTTTAAAAATGGTTCTTCCTTGATTTGTATGTTTTCGTCGGTTCCGGTTCTGGGCGAGCCGGATATGGACGAGCTTATGGACGAACTGTTTACGGACTGGGAACCTGACTATAACTTCACAGATTTGTCCTCGGCCAGGCCTTTACACCAGCGTTTCTCCCCTAAATAATACTCTCTGAGACAAACTGACTGACTGAGACCAACAGACTGACTGAGACAAATAGACTGACTGACAAAGACTTACTGATTGATAGACTTACAGAGACTGACTGACTAAGACTGAGTGACTCAAACCCGGTCGTTGCTAAGATCTTGCGGGAAAACTCTTCACATTTTGACCTGGTAAGGTTTATCACATTCAACTCTGGTGCTTCGTGCCATGGTGACTGAGGAGACGGTGTTATGGATTGATCATTGTTAGGATCAGACGGCGTAGGCTTCATAATACCTCCATGGGTAGTGCCCACAAGTTCATATAACTTATAATAGTATAACTGTTCGTGATATGGACTTATTGTGTTATGGTGTTATGGTGTTATGGTGTTATTGTTAGATTCTTGTAAGTACGTTTATTACCTAATCGAAACTATATTCGTTGATGATTCCTCAGCAAGAGGAATCGGCCGCCATTAAGTAGTCTGCCGGAAGGTAGCCGAAGGGGCGTAGTAACGGTGGGCCCGAAAGGGGCGTAGTAGCATCGGTTCCCGATTAACTGGGCACGTGAGCTCAATCCCTATATGGGTTGTATTCCACCCATCTTGGATCTAACAGTTATGGTGTTATGGTGTTATGGTTTTATGGTATTATCGACTTATGGAATTATGGAGTTATGGTATTTGGTATTAAAGTCCACTTGGAGCCATGTTCAGAGTCAGTTACCCTTTGCACCCGTACACCAGCCACCACTAAATGCAGGTTTTTGCACCCAAAGCACATTTCCCCCTTTTTCGTCCGTCCGACATATCAGGTCGAGTTCGAACCCCTTTAATATTAATACTCTATTACACTTTCACATACATTCAGTTTATTTTTTGGCTTTCTGGATGAAAGTGTGATTATGGCTTAGAAGGTGGAAACATACCACAAATCACAAATTGACACTCTCTGTGGCTCCAATACAGAGCCTTGCAGGTCACACACACAAACCAAAACTGTAGATTGAGGCCCACCCTTTTCACATGTTCCATTTTTCTGTCTCCGTTTTATTTATCAGTGATTCTGCCAAGCCATGCTCTTCCAAACCAGATTTCAAGTATGGGTCACTGTATACAGTATATTATTAGCTAATTTTATAATATGTTCTGGTTTTAATTTAACTCATAATAACTTAAATTTACCTTTATGTTTTTTTAGATTCCCTAATTAAATATCCTTCTTTTGTTAATTTAGATTTAATTATATCCATAGGTGCATTTAATTTTAACTTATTATTTTTATGTTTTAGGTTTTGATCTATGCCATGTGAAATTTTTTTTTAAGTATTTTTTGGTATTTTTTGGTATTTTTTTGGTATTGTTTTTAAGTATGTATCTTTTTTTGGTATTTCTGTTTTTGGTAGGTCTCTTTTTTTGTTATTTCTGTTTGTGGTCGGACATACCAGAAACGAGTTTGCAGTTGGCTCGTTCTCATGCTCTATATAAGCCGCGTTACTCCCACACTTCCACCTCCACCTCAACTCACTCTTAAAATCGACTTGAACTCGACTTAGACTCTCAGACTCTCGGAATTTAATACTTAGACTTACTCTCAAACTCTCAGACTCTCAGACTCTCGGACTTTAATATTCAGACTCAGACCCAAACTTCAAACCCCAATACTTTTACTCTTAGATTGTCAGACTAAGCCCCAAACTCGACTCAGACCCGCCCAGATTCAAACTCCAACTCTTGTCTTTACAATGCAGGCTCCTGATAGCTGTAGCTTTTTTGACCGGGACTTCAGCTTCGATTCGCCAATGACAACGAACTTTTCTTCAATCTTGGCATCTCTGGCTTTACTGGCTTTTCTGGCTTCTCCTAGCTGGACACCCTCGAAACTTGGGGAATGGAAACCCATCAACAGGGTGCCTGACCCCAAGACTAAACCCAAAAATGCCTCTAGGGCCATTCCCTCGGGTTTGAAAGCCCCGGATCTCTCTCCCTTAATGCAAGCTTTTTTAGCAGCCAAATCTGGTCCTGGAACCGGCCCTGAAACCGATTCAAATCTGGTCCACCCGGCTCTGTCCAAGTGCAAAGAAGACACAGAGTCAGACCAAACGGAAACAGACGATACTGGAGATACTGGAGACACTGGAGACACTGGAGACACAGAAGAGACAGGACCAGGAGGTGGAGTTCAAGCCGTCTTTAAAGAACAGCTTGATTTCACAACTGACCATGGACTTTCTCTTTGGAAACTGTGCTCTGGACGATATAGAGCCAGGGATCCAAACTTGTACACTGATCTGGGAAACTCCAAAGTCCTACTCCAACCTCTGGGACCCTCCAAAGTCTAATCTCTGGGACACTTCAAATACCAACTTCTGGGAATCTCCAAAGACCAATCTCTGGGACTCTCCAAAATCCACCTCCAGTCTCTGGGACGCTTTTGACGATGCTGATTCTACTGAAACACTCGCTTGGGGTTTAATGGACCTCGAGCTGGCTTCAAATAGCCAATGCTAATACTCAAGCCAAAGCACAAGGTACTAAATAAATATTAATAGAAAAAATTATGAAATAGAAGTATCCAGTAATCTACATCTCTTATGGTATGTAATAGTATGACTTATTATTGTTTTCATTATGGTGCTTAGACCACCACTACCACAATCACTGGAGGACCACTTTTCTTCTAATACTTGAAGTGTTCTTGCACTCTAACACTTTACTCTAATAGTTTTATAGTGTACTACTACTACTACTACTACTACTAGTAATGTGATTACTCCAAAAGGCTGATCACTTGGATAACTCTGGGACACACGTCGCTGGATCTCGGTACCTGTATGATCCAAAGTGGGTCTAACATAATAGCTGAGTAATTATGAATGAGTGGCCTACGGGGAAATATATAGTGTATGTCTATAGTGTATATCTATAGTGTATGTCTATAGTGTTCTCGTCAAGTATCGACTTTGATTCTTCGTCATTAATAACCAGCATTGATCCTTCATCCTCGAGTACCGACATTGCTCCTTTTTTTTGAAGCCATTCAGTACGCCCCATCTGTATCTGCTTACTCCACCAATTACGGTAATAAAGCAGCATGCCTCAAAAAGTATTGAGGTAATCAACAGGATTAAAGGAGGATTTATTCATAAACACATTCAATTCACTTTGGAGGTGTTGGAGAAGTCGTAGTCGTACCATAAACCACTCAAGCTCAAGGTCAGCCACAAGAACCGGGTGGATGTGCAGTTGGAGTTCATTTCGTCTGCAACTAAGTTGACTCCGATCCACGATGGGCAGGGCTCTGTTCATAGAAGTGTTATGCAGCCTACACCGTCTGAGCCTAAAAATGCCATTCAAATACCATATCACAGCCATCATTGGACGAAGTACTATTTTGGCTTTTGGAATGTGATAGAACAATCATCACTATTGTTATCGTCCTGAGTTTTTGGACCTATGCCCCACCTTCGGAAGGTTATATGAGTAGCTTAGATTCCTCTCTTTGAGGAATCATCGGTCAATAAACATAGTAAATAGAGTACCTGACGTTAAAACACGAATCTAACAATAGGACTGCAGATACTACACCACTACTGGTCTTTCTGATTACTATAGGACTGCTGGTAACTACTGCAAAAATAGATAGTTATGAGTTACTGAGACATACTATAGGTATTCATATCGATACTATTCGCCAATCAATAGTATTGGCCTATCAATAGTATTGGCAATAGGAGACGTGGATGCCGAAGTTAGTCTTAGTGAGAATTAGTATAGCTTAATAGACTCACCAGAACAAATCACCCTTCGAAATATAGTTCATAGTAGACTTCGTTTAGTAGACTTATTTTTAGTAGAATTCAGTAGAGCTTAGTCTAATGTGGTAAGTCATATGCTATTAGCTCCACGATAGGCAGGGCTCTGTGCATAGAGGTATTATGAAGCCTACGCTGTCAATCCTAACAATTCCATTCAAACAATGTATCACACCCATCATTTTACGAAGCACCAGAATGGAATATAAGGATTTTTCCCGCGAGCAGCTATCAACACCTGGCTGCATATGCCGACTACACCGCCAACTACTTCAGTATCTCGATTTTCCCCTCTGGGGAATCAACGAATATAGATAACTTAGTATCTGAACATTACACAAGAATCTAACATCTAGTGTCGAGTATGTCTACAATTTGAAGCAGGTGTAGTGTAGTAGCCATTGGGAGTGTGTTACATCGAGTGTACTGGTGCTAGTCTGGTGTATAGAAAGTATAGTGTTAGATCCAGCACTGGCAAGACACTATCCATATAGGAATTGAGGTCACGTGCCCAGTTTATCAGCTAGCCGGCTACCCGAAACAGCACAACCACTTAAACCAAGCTTGCAGGTTCTGTAACCATCGGGTCTAGACCTTTTCAGTTGCTCTTCTGCGATTTTTCTTCCTGAGGATTCATCAACGAATATAGTAACCATAAGGCATAAATGTACTAAAGAATCTAACACATGCTAAATTCCTAGATTATAATATATCAATTGGAAATTAAAACTAGACCCAGTGAACTCCAATGGATGTGGTTCCTTTTGATACATCACTACTCAGATACTTAGATACTCAGATACTCAGATACTCTCATACTCTCATACTCTGGCATTTCTCAAAAAACTCCATACCCTTCTTACTGATATTCTTATTGAACATACTAAATACACGAAGTACTTTTCTTATGCTTCTCATACTTCTGACTTCTTATACTACTGATGATAAACTTTTATACTTCATACTTTCAATGATTCTTATTGAAGTTACTTACCACACTGCTTATAAATTTCATATATCATACATCATACATCTTAAACATCATATACATCTTCCTCGTAGTTGGTGATCTTGTTCCTTTTATTACACTCACAAAGTATATTTCTTTATATACTTCTTGGTTCTTAGTTCTTAGTTCTTACTTTACTTCTTCACGCTTCACTATGGTCTCTGTTGGTACATCAAGTTTCAATATGGGCTTTGTTGGTCATGGACTTCACTTTATATATCTCGTCTTTCCATACTTCCTGACAAAATTCGCACACCACCACCTATAGACGAGTAACATCAACATACCTAAAGGGACTTTTGACTATTCAACTTCCCGTTTACAACTCCCCCCACATTGTTAGCAGCCCAAAAGGTAATGATCCCAAGGTTATGACCTCAAGGTTATGATCCCAAAGTTTATGACCCCAGGGTTACGAGCCCTGTTTTTGATTGTCTTGTTTCCGTGTTTGTTGCCAAATCAAATCTGTATCCACAAATGTTTGAACATCTTTTGGATCTTTCGATCTCTCGAATTTTATTCCTTTCATTGAATTTGATAACAAGTATCTCAATGTCATCAGTAAGTTTGTACTTATGTCTTACACTGCGAGTAGCTAGTCGTTACTATAGATTAGTACGGATGTCATTGGTATATCAAAAATAGGCATTTTTTTTTAAAAAAAAGGAGAATGTTAGGCACTTGCGAACTTCGAACGAATATTTGGCAAAAGTTACGAATTCCTAGCTTGGGGGAGTTTGGGAATGGTCAAGCCATTATACTCGAGACGCACTCCGTGGCACAGAATTTGATTTTGCAACCAGAAATCCAGGCCAAGGAGAAGGGGAGCGATCTTTGGATCGTACACCATCTTCGAATCATACACCACAAATGTATGAGCAAAGAATGTGTCAAGCCCAGGGAGGGACAAATGAATGGAGACCACCTGCTCGTAAACCGTGGTGGGTTAGAAGCCACAAAATTGGAGCTGACGTGGTCGACCAGTAGGAGTAGGTGACAAGTTGAGACGGTTGGATGCGGCCTCCATATTTGGTTCTTGTTGCTTCACATTTAAAAAATTTTAGAATATGGGAATGGGAATGGGGTATGGTGCGTTAGGTAGACGAGTATGGGGATCTGAGAATTGGCGGCTGCAAACACCCATACATGAGACTCTTACCAAAATAAGTAAAGCTACATAATACCTAAACGTATGAGTTTATATATATAATACTCTTTTGGAATTGGAGGTGGAGAGGAAAGGTATATAAGTGGTGCTGGTGGCCCTGTGTGCACGTGACTATAGGCACGCGACATAAAAATGCACGTGATATTCACATGACTTTTGATCACATGACTTTTCGCGCGTGACCCCACACATGATCAGAACGCTCGTTCCTTCGCCACCAGCGCACATACTTACACCGTAAACCATGTCAGACCCAAGCTCAATTAATGGTATGTACCAGCAGAAAATGAGATCTGAACCAGTCATGAAACACAGATGAAACAGAGATGAAACATTGATGAAACGGAGATGAAACGGAGATCGGAGCGGGAGATGAAATGGCCAGGTCTAGCCAACACCAACCAGGTACAAGTGAACCTCAATCAGGAAACAAGCAGTGAATCAATGAATCAGTGAAACAGTGAATCAGTGAATTAGATGAAACAAAGGTGAAACAGAGGTGAAACAGTTATAAAAAACGAGTGAAACAGTTATGAAACACGGGTGAAACACGGGTGAAGTGGAACTGGTGAAACACTAAACACCGATGAAACACTTCTGAAACAATGAAACCGAAGACAGAGTGAATTACGTATGAAACAGATTGAAACACTACTGAAAAACTGCTGAAACATTGGTGAAACTGGTCAATCACTCCTGAAACACTGCTGAACTTATGAAACACTGCTGAAACACTACCGAAACATCTGCAATGTCCCGATTCGGGACAGTCTCACGATCCCAACATTCAAGGACTCAAATCATATACTAACATTAGGGGGTTCCGTCGTGGCCATGGTGGGAAAAGACTGCATAGCAATTGCCAGCGATTTGCGATTGGGCAACCAGTCGTTAGGCTTGGCCAACGATTTCGAAAAGGTATTCCAGTTCGGCGATAAGACCTTCTTGGGGTTGACGGGGTTGGCCTCGGACGTGCTCACATTGAAGGAGGACTTCCGCTTGAAGCACAACCTCTACAAGTTGCGGGAAGAAAGAGAAATCGAGCCCAAGACGTTGGCCAACTTGGTCAGCTCGTCGCTCTACGAAAAACGGTTTGGGCCATACTTCATCGGGCCCATTGTGGCCGGCTTGGAGTCCAAGACCAACAAGCCGTTCATCTGCGGCTTCGACTTGATTGGGTGCATTGACTTTGCCAAGGACTTCATTGTGTCGGGCACGGCGCTGGACCAGTTGTATGGAATGTGCGAGTCGTTGTACGAGCCGGACTTGGAGCCCGAGGACTTGTTCGAGACCATCAGCCAGGCCTTGTTGAATGCCGTCGACAGAGATGCGTTGTCGGGCTGGGGTGCTGTGGTGTATGTGGTGACCAAGGATAAGGTGGTCAAGCGGATATTGAGAACCCGCCAGGATTAAATGTGAGCAAGCCAGCGAAGCAAGTGAAGCCAGTGAAGCGAGCTAGAAATGAAAGCAAGCTAGCGAAGCTAGTGAAGCGAGGAGCGAGGAGCGAGAAATGAAAGCGATCGAAACGAGGAACGAAAGTGAAAGTTAGTGAAAGCTATTGAAGAAGAGAAAGCGATGATAGATCATTCCTATAATACAGGTACAGATCACATGACAAATATCTATAAAGTTGTTCCACTATATTGGTCTAGAAACTCATATGAGTTTCCATCACATTGTCTGCTACGACTATACTCTAGATATTGGTTCCTGTCTATCTGAGTCCCGCGTACAGGTATAGCTCGGAGTCGTACTTCGTAGTACTAGTGTTGACTACCCATGCGACCCTCATACCACCCTTCATACCACTATTTGGTTGTCTATACCGAGATAGCTCCTATATTTAAGTGGTAGGGGTAATAGTGGTAGTAATAGTGGTGGTAGTGGTAGAGTGCTAGTGGTGGTAATACTGGTGGTAGTAATTGTGGTAATGGTAGTAGATAACCCTTTGTTTTTGGGCTAAATACACTATTGTGTGATAGTCAGGAAGCTGGATGTGATTCTCAGTCAAGAGTTTCTCCAAGTATGGTAAAGACACTCTTTCTACATCAGGTGGTGTAGTTCCATTGTACTAGTCTCTTCCCATTGTACTAGTCATCTTCTTGATACTGGTTCCTAAACCTTCGGATTGGATACCAGCAGTATCATAATTGTCAGTAGTACCAGCAGTAATAGTGATGGTATTCTTGGTTCTGTATCATCAGTCCTGAAAGTCATACTTGTTCACTATGGTACATCATTCGTATATCATTCGTGTATCATTCGTGTATAACTCGTGGTATAGGCCTATCATGGTCCTCGCAGGCTCTGTGAATCATGATTGGTCCTAGTATATACTGTATCAATGGTATTACCAGTAGTATTGTATAGTACAGTATAGGATAGGATAGTATAGTACTAGTACTAGTACAGTGTAGTACTACTAGTATAGTACAGTATAGCAGAGTATAGTACTACTAGTATAGTACAGTATAGCAGAGTATAGTACTACTAGTATACTGGTAGTGGTAGTACTGGTATAGCATAGTGATACAACAGCATAGTTAGTGTGGTTAGTGTGGTGTATTAGTACCACTACCATTACTACTGGTACTAATAGGAGTAATATTAGAGGTGGTATAGTACTAGTAGTATAGAGTATAGTATAGTATAGTGTAGTATAGTTTAGTATATTGTAGTAGAGTAGAGTACTACTAGTAGTACTAGTACATGTATAGTATGTATAGTATGTATAGTATGTATAGTATGTATAGTATGTATAGTATGTATAGTATGTATAGTATGTATAGTATGTATAGTATGTATAGTATGGTACACTATGGTAGAGTAATAGCATAATGTTAGTATAGTGTAGAGTATTTGTTGGAATCTGGTAGTTCCTTATTTGTTGATATTCCTCTGAGAGAGAACTCGACGTGGGTGGAAAGCTCATCTCACGTTAACAATAGGTGAGGGATAATACTGTTGAATGGATTGTGATCGGATAATGTAGGCTCAAAATACTTCTAAATAGAATACTGTCTTGGGTGGATCCAACATTACTAGTATAGTAGTATAGCGGTATGGTATAGTGGTATAACGGTAGGTATAGTATTATCTATGGTATGGTATAGTATAATCTATGGTATAGTCTTCTAAGTTAGTTAAGTGTATCGTATCATATAGTATAGTATAGTATAGTATAGTATAGTATAGTATAGTATAGTATAGTATAGTATAGTATAGTATAGTATAATATAGTATAGTATAGTATAGTATAGTATAGTATAGTAGTACATAGTGTAGCAGTAAATAGTATGGAGTATAGAGTATAGAGTATTATAGTAGTTTAGCATAGTGTATAGTGTATATAATAGTAGTGCTTAGTATAATGTATAGCCTGTAGATTTTGTAACTCCACGTCAGCTAGGATGAATGGGGAATCAGGCAGCCCATAGAGTAACCATGGTTCAAGATCCAGAGGTCCTCTCTTACTATAAGATGGGGATCTCATAGTCTCATCAAGATATGCAAACACTTTACGAGAAGTGTTTAGCTCTAGAGTAGTTTGAGTCTCATTATCAGTACGAGATGTTTTGGTGGGTCTGGCTTTGGGAGGCATCTTGGTATGTTTCACTCAGTGTAAATATGGTGTACCCATACGGCTTTTAAGGCTAGTGGTGATCAGCGAGACCAAATCAAAGGAATACTTGTTCCAGACCAAGTCAAAGGAATACGTGTTCCAGATAGAGATGATGGTGAGAACCAAGGTCTTGGGCTTGATGGTTGGAGAGGACCCCATCAACTTCGTGGACGGATTATATGGAGAGTCCAAGTTGGGAAGTGACGGGATTGTGCAGTACTTGAAGGGTGTATGGAACTTGTTTACTAGTGTTTATATGGTGCAAGATATAGGATCAGAGATCAGAGCAAGTGGCTTTGTATATTATAGTAATACTAGAAGTACTAGTAGTGGGATAGTACATAGTACATATTATGCAGTATGGAGTACTAGTGGTAGAGTAAGGTAAATCCCGGACACTCTAGAAAGTTATCATAGCAAATGGCTGTATTCATATACAGGTTTATATACAAGTAGACCCATGGAATGGGCAAAGCAGTGAAGGCACACTCACAATTTAATCTCCAGACACAGACATGGATATAGACATTTCTGGCACCTCTGAGATGACAAAGAATTCTGGGAATCCAAGAGCCAGTTGAAATTGTAAAGATTAGGATTTCTAGAATTCTGGGATTCTGGGATCTGGGATTTTGAATTCTAGGAATCTGGAAGTCCAAGAAATCTGGAAATTCCACAAACTTCTAAAATTCCTGGAACTCTAAGGATCTAAGAAACACTTAAGAATTCCGGGAATCTAAGAATCTCGAAAATCTGAGAAGACTAGAAATCCAAGAAACTAAGAAATCTGGGAATCTGAGAAACTTAGGATATACCAAAAAAATCCAGGGAATCTAGGAATCTAAGAACCTCCAAGAATTCCAGGAATCTAAAATCCAAGAAGACTAGAAATTCTAGGAATCTAAAAAGACTTCAAAATCCAAGGAGCCGGGAATTCTAGGAATCTAAAAAGACTTGAAATTCAAGGAACTAGGAATTCTAAGATCCTAAGAAATCTAAGATATCAAGAAGTTCCAGGGAATATGAGTAACCAACAAGTTCCTAGAAATCTGAGTAACTAAGATATTCCTAGAAATCTATAAAGCCAAGAATCTCAGAAATCCTTAGAAATCTGGAAAGCCAAGAATCTTAGAAAATGCTAGTAATCTAAGATCTAGGAATCTAAGAGCTTCCATGAGTTCTAGGAATCTAAGAACCACTTAAGATTCCGAAGATTTCAATGAATCTAAGGATCTAGGAATCTGGAAATCCCAAAATCCTAAACAACCCAAAATACTGGAAATCCCAAAATTCTGAAAACCCCAAAATCCAAGAAATCCTAGATTCCAGGAAATATTTGACTCTTCTTACACTTCTGAATCCTCCCATAACTCCGACTCCAAGCCTACTCCTTCTTCTCCACGACTTTCTTCAAATAGCCGTTTTTCCCGTACGTCTCTTCAAACACCCTCTTGCGGCGCTCCTCATCCTTCTTCAAGCGTTCGCGGGACCTCCGGATACGTTCCTTGGAATCGTCCACTCGCGTGGTGTGGAGACATTTGGACAACTGCTCTTTTTCGAAGTTGCACGCACCCAAGGCCTTGACGAAGAAGTCTCTGCGGTGACACTCTTCGAGGGCGTCCATGAGCTTTTCACAGGGCTCGAACCGGTTTTTGTCGAGTTGGGGGTGCATTTGGTGATGGTGGGGATGGAGTTGCGTGATGTGATTTTGAGGTTATACGAGGTTTCCGAGGGCGGCTGTATGCAGTTCCGGGACTTATATATAGGTATTAATCTTATATCCAGGTCCGGGGGGCTTGTATCCAGTTCCGACCTATTGACTTAGGTCATTTCCCCCTCCCCACCAAAACATATTTCTGGAATGTTTTAGTACTTTTGGACTTATTATGGTTTTAATAGTGAACTGTGTTTGTGGGAACTTCGGGTCGGTTGTGTGGGCGGAATAGGGAAGGGGTGCTTTTTGACTATGCATGTCACGTGATCTCCGAGGGTACCCCCACCATTTCAGTCTTCTTACGCCAGCCCTTTTAGTGGAACAGAAATTTTGTGTAGACCTCCCGTGTCCAAGCCTATAGCTACTTATGTGGAGTATTTCTGTTCACTCGTTGGCCCAAATTGGGTGGTGCACGACCCTTCAGGCAATCAGACCTACTATTCTGAAACAACAATAAAACAACAATAAAACAACAATTCTGAACCAACCTGAAACAAAATCCCATTACTAATCCCGAGGATCCCCTCTGCAGTGTATAGATCACCCGTAGATCCCGATCTCGATCTTACTCGTGGTGTACAGGAAACACACTAATGAAGTCAAACAGTATATAGCCAAGCCTTCTAGTCAATTGTTAAGTATTGACAGGTTGACTAAACGGTTTTGACCAATAAACTAGTTCTCCTGTACTATTTCTCATCATCTATATATCCTTCTCTATGAATTTCCTTGTATCACTCTATCACTCTATCACTCTATCTCTTTAATTCACACACACACACACTCACACTCCACTTCTTTAACTCCACCTCTCTATCTCTATGCTCTTCGCTCTATGACTTTTCCTCTTTCTGTTATCTCCTAATGTCTTACTCTCTCGCGTTCTCTCACACATACTCTCTTTCCCTCTCCACCTCTCACTCTGCCTCTTTATATTCATCCCTAGTTCTTTAGATGTCTCACTCCTTTTTGATTTAAATTAATTGTATGATCTATAAAGAGCCTTTGTCGCCAGCGACAGCCACTATACAAAATCAAAAGCGGGATGTAGGTTTACAATGATATTACATATATGAATACTCAGATCTTGTATCGGAGAAAAATGAAAGTATGGAATAACCCCATGGCCATGGCTGGAATGGGCTACATCCACCCCTCGCAGAGCAGAGCCCAGTAGACCAATTAGCCTGTTACTGCCCGTAAGATGTCCAACATTGACACCCAGTTCCGCATAACGTCGCCACTGTTCACCATGATCAATATAGTAAGAATAAAATATCAAGATAT
The DNA here is from genome assembly GCA_002370145.1 of [Candida] ipomoeae. Classification (NCBI taxonomy): domain Eukaryota; kingdom Fungi; phylum Ascomycota; class Pichiomycetes; order Serinales; family Metschnikowiaceae; genus Metschnikowia; species [Candida] ipomoeae. Next base: position 2,976 of record NKZK01000420.1, on the reverse strand, counting down.
AAGTTACAAGATACGCCTCATACGATATAAGATAAAATATGATATAAGATAAAACATGACTTGACATTTCTTCCTGCTTCCATTTTGACTAATATCCTTATTCAATATTTCATTATTGATTAACCCACTTTTGTGAGCAACTTCCTTATCACTAATTGTGCTATAGGTATTAATTTTGTATTTACTGAAGCGGATTGAGGCCTGGGTCGTGGCCATTGAATTCGATACCCTTGGTTTGTGCACCCTTTAGATCAGTCTCCCCAAGGGCCAGGAAGTGGAGTACTTGAAGATTCCCCTAGGCAGCCGGGAAAAAGGGAAAGGTGGAGGAGGAGGAGGAAAATACGGCACTTTGACATTGAGAGCACTGTGCAGAAATCACATTGCGTCAACGTCCTTTGGGAGCATCGCAATGTTATGTTTTAATTAGACAGTCAGATTCCCGAAGTCCGTACCAGTTCTGATACGGTCGATTGTCGAGCGAGGCAGGCAGTAAACCTGAGGGTCAACCACCACCTCATATTGCCCGACCCACCATCAGAGCCAATCCTTATCCCGGAGTTACGGATCAATTTTGCCGACTTCCCTTAACTACTTTGTTCTATCAACTACTTTGGTTTACTCCTACATGTCCTACATTCTCACTGGGCGCAAGTTCCCCACCGATGAGTTTATGGACGAGCAGCAGGAAGTATTAGGGCGAGAGGCTATCTGTGGGCTTCTTTTCAGCGCCAAAAAAGTGGACAGTGCCCCCTTTTCAGGTCTCCACGACTCGCCTTTCCCCTACCTTCTTTTTTTTCTTGAAAAAAAGCAGTTTTGAGATGTTGGAGACTCTAAACGAGTTCTTGGAAAACCCAGTGTTGAATACCGAGACCAAAAACGAGAGAGATTCGAGAAGATTGAAGAAGGGGAGAGGGAGAAAATGCCGGAGATGGAGTTGGCCAAACTGGACTTTGATGTGGTTCTATACCTCAACCTCTATACCTATAGTCAATCTATAGTCAATCTATAGTCTATACTAGTCTATAGATGTACCTGAACTGCCATATCATAACTTCTACTGTTTACCAGATATTCGAGATATCAAGAATGCTATTGGATCAAGCAATAAAAAGGTTTGATGTAATGTAAGGTTTGCTCACCACAAACCTCCCCTTGTTCGTCAACCGGGAATAAGGAATATTCCGGCGTAATAGGTGGAGCAAACGCATTCACCATACGTGTGGTTGGATCACCCCGTATCTTTGCGATCAGTTGCATGCCATTTGGGAAGGCATCTAAATACAACTCTCCTGTCTCCCTAATATCATTTGACTCAAATATTCTTTTCGTCTCAGGTGAATAAAGCCTTGCTGCGTGTCTCTGCACACCATCTCCCAAATATAAACTAGCGACACCCCGTGGACTAAACTTCGAGTCAACTTTTGGCGTTGGTATCTTTGCGTATACCAAGGAGCCAAACACTGGTTTCTCCGGTGTGAGTGGAGGTACGTCGTACTGTTCCCACAAATCTATTGGACGTTGATACTCAATCGCCCTCGACGGAGTCCAATTAATAATCCTTGCCGCTTCGATAATGGCTTCGGGCCAGAAGTTAATCGGTAATTTGGCATCAGATAACAAACATCTAGTCTTGCTCTGAAGAATGTCAATTACGATTGTCACATTCTGATACTTCTGTTGTTTTACCAGTTGATACTCATGTTAGATTTATTGTAACTGTTCATGATGTATTACATTCTTTTGCTGTACCTTCTTTAGCCTACTCCTGGTCGTTCAAACCAAGTTACCAATATGCCAATAATATCAATAAAACCAGTAATATCAACAATTTTGTATACCAATGGTATCGATAATAAGTGTGATACCAGTAATATTAAGGTCGATAATTCAAATGATTTTTTGTATTTTTAGTATATCAGCTATACCAATAGTGATATTAGTATCATAAGTATATCAGTAATATTGTACTTACTTGTACTTTGGTTATACAAAGAACCGGAGTTTATTATGGTCAATGTAGTGAATTCTGTGGAGTCGACCATTCTTTAATGCCTATGAAAATAGAATGGATACTGTTAGATTCGCTTTGTTACGTCAGGTACTCTGTTTACGAGGGTCATTCATTGATGATTACCTAGAGGAGGAATTGGGCTACTTAAGTAGATGACAGCGGCGTCACCTGGTCAACGAGTAGTAGTATGGTCATAGAAATAGTCATACTCTTAGTAGTAGTATAGATATAGTCAAAGTCATAGATCTAGATATGGTGTAGTGTCATAGACATAGATAGAGTCATAGTTATAGAGGTCAAGATATAGTCAGTCAGTCATAGTCAGTCATAGTTGTAGTAACACGTAGACAGGTCCTTGAGCAAAACATCTTCACATTCCATCCTGGTACCTGGAGTTCATCACATTATCCTGGAACCTCGTGCAATTGTGGTAGAGAAGTGGAGTCATAGAATGGCTATTGTTATGATTAGACACGAGGCTTCATAATACCTCAATAGGTTTAGCACTACCTATGGTGGATCTAACACTGAGGAGCTGAAACTGGTAGTTTCTACATTAAATAGTGGTCTCTAAAGCATTCATCTGTATCAGTATAGTCTTACAGTAATGGTATTAGGATCATGCTCTGCCTAATACCACTTTGAGATTACTTATACCACTGCTCATTAGCCACCAGTGTTTCATTTCGTGTAAGTGAGGTATATCGCATGGAGATGGTAGATCATCGAGTATTATGAGAATGTAAACGCAGAGACATGGTAAATGAATTGGAGACATGTTTATTGATACAAAAAAAAATTATAAAAAATATATTTAGTAGTAAATTAAAAAGCTGATAATATCATACAGGACGCAATAGTGTTGAAAAACCGGTAACAAGGTGAGTGTTTCAACATGTGTTTTAGTATATATTAATATACAGGGATATGTAAGTTGTACCTTACAAGACCAAGGTACGTAAACG
>NKZK01000419.1:0-14236 GCA_002370145.1 [Candida] ipomoeae | reverse complement strand
GCTGTACTGCAGGTAACACATCCCTGCACACACGGGTCAGGACATCTCACATGTTCAACACTGATCTCTCAAGTTCATCGGGCACATGTCGCGTGTTCCAACAGAAAGACCAGCAGATGGGGATGTGGAGTTGACTCCGATACCAACGAGTCGTCCATGAAGGCCATCATTGCTATTCTCAACGAGTTGATCAAGAACAAGGAGCTCTCTGTTTAGGTAAGAGCTAGGACATTCAAAAAAAAATANGTTGATCAAGAACAAGGAGCTCTCTGTTTAGGTAAGAGCTAGGACATTCAAAAAAAAATAAAAAATAAAAAATTAAGTTATGCCATGGGATCGTGTATCACTTCTTAGTATTCACTACTACTCTCTACTACTACTCACTACTCACTACCAGTAACACTACCAGTACTACTCACTACCAGTAACACTACCAGTACTACTCACTACTATAACTAATAACTCTAAGAACTGGTTGAATGATTTTACTGACCGTTCTTCTTTTAGTTATAAATCTAGCAGAAGAAGACGAGATAAACAAGTTGAAATCCATGGACGTATTCGAATCCATCATGACAAGCGACGTACCCGTTGGGACGACGCCCATTGGTGTTCGCTGGGTATACACGGAAGATGAATCAGACAAGAAGGGAAATGGAACAATAAAAGCAAGACTCGTTGCACAACGATTCAGTCAGGACATTGAAAATATTCATACATTATCACCTGTGGTACTGATCGAAAGCATCCGCATATTTCTAAGCGTCACTATCATTCATGGAATGACGATTAATCACATCGATGTTAGCTCCGCATATCTACATCTGGTGTTGGATGAACCGGTATCAATGGTTATATGTGGGTTGGTAGTATTTCACTGGCTAGCAATACGACCCCAAGAAGATCTCGTCCATGTACTTGGATGGCTTGGAAAGCGGAGCCGTCAATGGTTTGACTTTCAAGGACAAGCACTTTTTGGTGACCAGAGCTGGTGCTGGTTCTATTGGTGTCTGTTCTATTGGTGCCAGCTCTATTGGTGACGAGATCTCGCAAGGAAAGAGCTTGATTTCCGGAGGTGCCAAGGTGGTGGTGACTACTTCCAGATTCTCCAAGAGGGTCACCCAGTACTCCCAGTACTACCAGGCCATGTACTCTAGATACGGAACTGCGGGACCCACCTTTATTGTTGTTCCTATGAGAGCTCATATTATCAGAATACTACGAATTACTTTGAGAGAGCTCATATTATCAGAATACTACGAATTACTTTGAGAGAGCTCATATTATCAGTATACTACGAATTACTTTGAGAGAGCACTACACCATTATGCTATATCCCTACTACACCATTATTGTCAGATCCGCCATAGGTAGTGCCCTACCTATTTAGGTATTATGAAGTCTCTCTGCCTGATACTTTGTATACGGCCTTCCAACCAGCGCGCTACCAGCCAGGATGCACAACGACCAGCCAGCTACCAGCGCGCACCTTCTCTTGAACAGTTATATAAATAGCTCAGATTCCTCCTTCTGAGGAATCATCGGCGAATGAACATAGTAAACCGAGTACCTGACGTAACCGGAACCTAACAATTATGCTATGACCCTACTACACCATTATGCTATATCTATGCCACATATAGTGATACTGATCCACCACATGTTTTTAGCTCTCAAGATATTCCAGCTACTTCAAATCCATCCACTCATGCACCTCCATTTCCATTCCATTTGGATTTGCACCAAATTTCAGGCCCTTGAAACATAGTACTCTGCTATTGAGCCAAGTGACTTTGATATCACGACCCACCGATGTATACTAAAATGCTTTTTCCTGTTATGAGTCTGAAAGTTTGTTAAAGATGCTTCAGTATGGAGTCTCTCCCTGGGAAATGAAGGTGCTTGAGTATATTTAATGACAGCACTTAGTGGTGTACGGGTTTATTAGATAAACTCGTACACCCCTAAGAGTCGTATTAGTCACGAAACAAGAACTAACCAAGCAGAATGAAGGAGAGTATGAAGCAGATGAAGCAGATGAAACACTGCGGTCTTCAATAGTGACCTCTTGTATTTCCCCTAGAGTTAGTATTCGTCATAGTCAGGACTGACTATGGTTTTCCAGGACTGAGACAAAGTAGGACAAAGTGACTGGTTCACTTATACAGGCCACGGAGTAGAAGACCACTGAGTAAAAGGCCACCAAATACAAATCCACTAATTAGTATAAGGACTTTATACTGCATTGACGTTGCCCCATGAACAAACTCCATTTCGAACCCATTTTGCAGCTAAAAGTGATACCTCGCACTCGGTTGCACCCCTCTGCCATTATTCGATGGAACACTTGGAGAAGTGACCAACTACCCAAAGGAAAAGAAAGGTAAGGATCCAATGGAGTCAGCTGAGCCATTTTTCCACTTTTTCGAGTCCAAGTCGAGTCCCAGTGACTCTAATCATCTCTAATAGTCTCCCATAGTCTCTCATAGTGTCTAAATTGTCTAAGGTGGTCTAAGGCGTAGTCTCATAAGTAATTGAATCAAATCCTCTTAGACTCTAGACTCTTAGGTCATTGCAAGACCTTAAAGTAGACGAAAGCACGAGGCACGTGACGCGAGACTGGAACGGTATATTTTTGGAGTTTCTGACTCGTTCTGCTCTTCCATTTTCTTTCATTCTTTCATTTTCTTTCAATTTTTCAATTTTTCAATCTTTCAATCTTTCAATACCATCATCATTTTTTCAATCTTTCACTCTTTCACTCTTTCACTCTTTCACTCTTTCACTCTTTCAATTTTTCAATCTTTCAATCTTCCAACCTGTTAATCTCTCATTCTCCTTTCATGCTCGCTTAGCTTACGCCAGGTGCTTAGAACAATATCTGAGAAATGGCTGAGAAATGGCTGAAAAACTCGAGAATGCTTAGTGCACAGGCAGACAGTGCCAAAAGCAACGGGAACGCAAAAAGCAATGGGAAGGCAAACGGCCGCAAAAACGCATAGCGTCCAAGAATTTGGGTCGCAATGCGCACCCGAAATGCGCGCGTCATTGCGCGTCAGAACAGTAGTCCTCCAGCCCAAGACAATGCTCCAGCCTAAAACAATGTTCAGGCCGAGACTATGTGCAGGCCGAGACAGTCCTCCAGGCCGAGGCCATAGATAATAATGGACTATTGTATTGTGCACTCCAAGTGGTTAGGCGCACTTGCCCGGACCTCCATACCTCACCAATACTAAGCCCAAAGGAAAATAAAAGGGTATGATTGGAAACGATTGGACCGAATTGGACCGAATTGGATTTGGACTGAATTGGACTGAATTGGACTGAATTGAAAGGACTGGAAACGAAAAGGATTGAATGGAATGGAAAAGGAAAGGAATGGAAAAGGAGTAGGAAAAAAATATTCCCAGAATTCATGATTATGAACCCTGAACCTTAATTCTATGATTTAGAGCCCTTCCCCTCGCTAACCCTAAACCATCGGTCACTGCTTCCACTATCAGTCCCACAGTCCCACAGTCAGTCCCATTCATCAATGCTTTAGTACCATTCAATCACTCAGCACTATGTACCATTCAAACAGTCGATCTTGTGAAATTTGTGGACCATTTCCAATCACCCAGTCAATGACTTCATAGTCCCAGTGGATTAGTAATCGTAAGTTCCGAGTCTATTATATGAGGTCGTGTGGCCTGGAGAATCGCAGCAGTCTGCACACTAGCGCGGTTTTCTTTATATGCAGTCCGGGAGCAGTGCGGCTGCGGCTGATTGCAAATGTTGCATCTGTTGAGCGTTAGCATAAACCCGCGTATAAGTTGGAACTGTTATGACGTTGATCTCCAATAAATCTCTTAAGTAAGGTGCTTCGATGTTCATTTTCGATCCCTTATGTTCTTATCCAAACTAGATGTCAGTGATCGATTCTCACGATTGATGCCCTTCAAACATGACCGAGTTCCCAGATATATATAGTTCTCCTTAGAATCCATTCCTGTATTCAATCCGGATCTCATCCCTTTCCGGAGTGCCAATCGGAACCTTTCCGATTGCCGGAGCTCTGCCGGAGCTCTTCCTATTCCTGGAATCTCGTCTCGGGCCTTCAACCTCATTTGGTTCCGGAGACCGAGCACATCCCTATACTCAGGATGCAACCTTCGGGACGTCATTCGGTGTCATGCATGCTTAGTCATACACTCATCATGCACACCGCCTGGTTTCATCTGCACACTGCATTCCTAGACACATGTGAGCCTGGCCCATCTGCCCAACTCTGTGTTTTCACTCTGTACTGCAGATAGTACTAGTCATCGTGTCCTGCACGCAATGATTGTCACGGCTCACAAGTTCAACAGAATGTACCACTACCAAATAATTTGGAGGACTCAAGGTATATGAAGGATAGGCTTGGAACCAAGGACTGCAAAGAGCTTGATAGAGCTTGAATTCAGTACATAGGGTAGGATATAGGAAAGTCAGGGAGAAAAGAATAAACATACTTCAATTGGCAATAGATGGTACAAGTCTTTGCACTTCCACGCCAGTATGGAAACCGTGGCGAAACTCGTACCACGACCTCTTGTATTCCAGTACTGTCTACCGGTACTGTCTCTTCTTTCAAAGACTGGATCCTAAGTCCTGAAGAAGGACTGATCATACTGATGACATCGACTCAATGCAAAAATGAGTACTAGTATACTCCAACATTAGAGTTATTCCGTCTATTTCGTCAATTCAGAGTACTCAAGGCCCTTGGTCATTGGTCATTGGTCATTGGTCGGTAATTCGTCATTGGCTTTCCATGCTTCTATTTCTGGGAGCAGTACTTAAAGTAGAATGCTGATGGCCCGTATTATTCTCCCTAATTTCCCCTATTTTTTCCCCTCTTTTTTCCCTCTTTTTTCCCCATTTTTTCCCGATTTTTTTCCCCTATTTTTTCCCTATTTTTTTATCTAATTTTTGAAGGGAAAGGGAGGGGGGGTGCGGTTCCTTATATATTTCTCACTGTGCGCTGTTCCTGCATGGCCGGTGGCTGCAAATAAACAGGGCGGGGTGCGGAGGTTGATTATTAGTGGTAGTCATAGTCATATTCATCAATAGTAGTTTGAATCCACAGCCATAGTCATAGTCATAGTTATACCCATTTAGCTATCCTCTAACTACTCACTACTCTCTATGACTATTCACTACTCTCTTCTATATTAATCAACTCTACCTACACTACTGCCACTACTTACTACTTATTAGGGTTTTATATTGGGTACTATACTACCACTACTACTACTACTTCTACAAAGGAATACTATCATGATTGATCTGTATTCAGACTAATCTGTCTATATGCTTTGGAGCATCTATGGACACATGGTTGTGTAGACAATAAACTATTAGACTACAAGGACTACAAGGACTAGGAGGAGTAGTTGGACCTGGCACTTGTATCTCAACCATATCAACTAGCTATATCCTAGCACTAATTTTGCACTGATTTTTTCGGAATGAATAATTATGGTTTGTATTGATTACGCAAAGAAACATTCTTGATTCAAATACACCGGGCAATGTTTCAGGTTGGTTCAGGGACTTACCTAGATAAGGCATAGGTCATAGGGCATAAGTCAGGAGGCAGAAGTCAAAAGTCAAAATTCAAAATTCAAAAGTCAAAAGTCAAAAGTCAAAAGACATAAGGCATAAGTCAGGAGTCAGGAGGCAAGAGACATAAATCAGAAGACATAAGTCAGGAGTCAGAAGTCAGAAGTCATAAGTCTAAAGTCAGAAGATATAAGACATAAGTCTGAAGGCATAGTCTGAAGATATAAGGCATAAGTCTGAAGTCTGAAGACATAAGGCAGAAGTCATAGTGGGAAGTGTTGTTTTTAGGTGATGATGTCAGAGTTGAATATGACTGGATGTGTGGTTGCTTTGTACTGACTCGAAGTATCTCGAGTCTTTGTGTCAACGAGTACCTAGCATGTACGGAGTCAAGGTACTTCGTAGATGTGTTGCATACAGGACAGTGATACACTGTGTGCAGGTCCCTGGCAGGTGAGGAGCTTTCACCTGCCTTCGCGCCACGTATACATACTTTGGTCTTGTAAGGTACAACTTACATATCCCTGTATATCAATATATACTAAAACATAGGTTGAAACTTTGTCATACCTTGGTGTTACCAGTCGACGATGGTACCGTTTTACTCCTTCCATTATCTACTGTCCTGTCTACTATTTACTGTCTGTCTATTGTCTACTCTCCAATCTACTTTCTTGTTTACTGTCTAGTCTATGATCTACCATCTGCTGTCTAGTCTACTTTCTACTGTCTACTGTTTCATGGTAGGTCACTTCTCCGGCAAATAGCAGATTGGAACGGACCCAAAAGGGCTGGTTATTGAAGGCCTTGTTGAAGGAGTAAGAAGATGATTATCACGATCATCATGCAAGGTGGATATTCGAGTCGAATGACACTCCACTTCCAAGGTTTTAGGTGTAGCTGATGATTTCTGCTGTGCCAGCATAGTCATAACCATAGTCATATGTAGTACATAGTATAGGCCACTAAATATAGTCATACAGCATGGTTTACTCAGTCATAGTTCACTCAGTCATAGTATAGAAGTCATAGTATAGAAGTCATAGTATGGAAGTCATAGTATATAAGTCATAGTTTACTCAGTCATAGTGTAGATGTCATAATATAGAAGTCATAGTATGGAAGTCATAATATTAAAGTCATAATGTAGAAGTCATAGTATAGAAGTCATGGTATAGAAGTCATAATATATGTTAGATCCACGATAGGCAGGCCCCTGCCTATAGAGGATTCATGAAGCCTATTCTGTCCGATCCGAATAATGGCCATTGCAAACGCCGTGTCAATATTCTAGAACAATCCTCACCATTGTTCTACAGGAGAGTTTTTCGAATGCCACGTTTCTCTCAAAGTTATATAAGCCGCTCCGGTTCCTCTCCTTGAGAAACCATCAACGAACATAGTATCAGTTTAGGCATAAATGTATTAAAGAACATAACAATATAGAAGTCATAGTATAGTACTATAGTCCATAGACATGGTTACTGTTAGACTCTTGTTGCTACGTCAGGTTGGGATGATGCGACGAAAATAATAATGTTGACTCTGGGGACGACGGAGACACTCTAAGAGTGGAACAAATTCCACGGCTCCTGTACCAATGGTAAGAGCGGCATGACGAAAGGCCATGACGAAAGGTCAATCCGTAATCCGTAATCCGTAATAGATACCAACGCCCAAAGGATTGTTTTCGACAAGAGTAAGACGGTTGCGTGTGACCCCCATGTTAGATCAGCGAATGAACATAGTAACCAGAGTACCTAATTTAACAACACGAATCTAACATGTGTAGTATATTAGTAGTAGTTAGAGTGGTACTACTTAGTAAATAGTATATAGTAGTACTACTTAGTGTGTAGTATGTTAGTAGTAGTGTAGTGTAGTACTACTCAGTGAATAGTATATTAGTAGTAGTGTAGTGTAGTACTACTAAGTGTATAGTATACAATGGTAGTATATCAATGGAGTTATTTAATATAGTATTGTAGTGTGTAGTGTATATATTAATAATAGTAGTCACCTATTATCTACTTTCTACTGTCTTGTCTACTATCTACTATCTACTCTCTGTTGTCTTTCCCAAGCTGATTTTTGTGTTGGTGTATTGGTGGGACTTTGGGTTCACGTTTTTTCATGATTATGACAAACTGAGGCAAAAGTCTTAATGGAATTAACCAAAAGTGGACGTCAAAAATCGAAAACCAACAGAAACACAACGAAATAGAGAAAAATACGTTACTTTCAATGGTATGTGTCTTTGCTTTCATTTAAATGATTATTATAGAGTTTCTAGGCCTGTCTACTAGAATATACTATAATAGTACTATATTAGTCCTTCATACTACTACATTAGACCACTGAAAAAGTATAAAGAGAGTCACCCCCCCCTTGCTCAATTTAAGGAGTACTATATGAGTTAATTGACGGTAGTATTAGCACAAAAAACTAGTTGGGTAAGTAGTGCTATAGCCCAACTTACAAAATACGTGAGAAAAAAAGAAGACTTATATACTATGAATTAAGTTTCTCTTATATTTTTTATTATATGCATTGTATTTATTGTCACTAATCTTTTTTTTTAATATACTGAATTCGTAAGCTATTATTTTGTCTTTTTTTTAGTTTCAAGTGTTCTATTTCTAACATAACTTTTTTTATTGGTATTCCTTTACAATATAATTTAACTTCTATTTCTTCGTTTTCATTTAAGTATTCGTATGCATACATTTTTGGTCCGTCTATTATCATCCTTGTTATTATCTTATCTTTACTGTTTTCTAAGGTGTCATCTAGAGACCCCGATTCTGTATTACATTTTTCTCTAAATTTTATGTAGTCTATACTTGCCTTTCCTATATATAGACTGTCTGTATCACTGTATATTATATCTAGACCCTTGAAAACTCTACCCAGCAATACCTACAATGGTTCATGAACTTTTTATTGTGGTTGCTTAAATAAATACTGTGTTGGCTCTAGTTCTTCGATTCTCAGTTAATGACGCCGGAGGTCTGTGCAGAGGTTACTCCTGGTCCAAGTCCAAAGGAGTTATTACCGTTTTCGGCAATCCCGTCACCTCGATGGACCGGGACCTTCCTCGGTTGACTGGCGACGCTGAAGGAGAAGCCCTGGGCGTTGCACCGGTGCGGAACGGGCGGAGGGCGAAGTTTTCCGGTTTGAGGCCGTCGTTCTCGGAACTTCGGCGAGTTCTATGGCCTTTTTCACCCTTTTCGGCCGCTTTTTCGGTGCTTTTTTGTCCACTTGCTGCAGGAGTCAATGCCACATGGGGGAATGGAGCCGGGTCGGCCTTTTCACGTGCCTGTTGTTCACGTGCCTGCTGCTCCCGTTGAAGAGCCAAATTGCGCTTCTGGAGCTCCAACGCTTGCTTCTGCTGCTCTTGCCTCTGGTCATACTGCTCCTCATTGGCCAATAACGTCTGGAACAACGTTTGCCTGCAGTCTTGCTGCAACAAGATGGAAAGCAACTGCGTGTACTCCTGAATAGGCGGTTTGAAGCCGCTCTTGTGCTTCACCACCGAAGGTCGCATGATCACGTGAACAAATGGAATGGCCCCTAAGGTTTCCATCAGATTCAACTGCCCCGCCACTTTCTGGATATCTGATGAATCACGTGACTCATCCTTCTCCTCTTGTTCCTTTTTGTCAAGCTCAAAAACATTGGACACGTGATCGAGGAGAAATACCAAGGAACTCAAATTCCCCCGTGGAATCGTGCCCAAAATCCGGGTTGTTTCCGCCATTTTTGGACTCGTGTCGCTTTTGAGCTTGTAGAGGCTGATGAGCGAGTCATAGACCGTGGAAGGAATCACAGAATCACCAATTTCAAGCAACCAGTTCTTCAAAAAGTTCACTTGCAGCGGGAGATCTAGCTTCGAAAGGTGCTGGATGCAGGCCATGATGATCTGCGCCTCCACGGCAGCTTCGTTCTGCACATTGACTACAGACTCGAGCTCAAAGTCCTGGATAAGCAAAACAAGCTCGTTTTTAGCTTCCCAATACTTCTCGAAGCTGATTGGCTGCATCCATTCATGTGCTATGAGCTCCAGGGGCTTTTTTTCCAAGAGTTTGACCGCCTCAAAGAGAAAAAGCGGCGTGGACCGTCGGCTGGGTGCAGGGTCGTCACTTTTAAGCTGCACGGCCACGTCCTTGAAGAGATTAAAGTTGAGCTTGATGTTTTGGATGTTGCTGGTGGATGCAGGTCTTGCTCCGGGGGTTGGATCCGGCACCAAGAGTGAGGGGAAGTAGATTCCCAGGCTGAAATGATGAGTGGTCTTTTGAAGCTCGGCCAAATGAGTTTCTGGAGTATTAAATTCCTGAAAACGGGCCGCATTGTCCCGAGCCGCTTGAGAAGCGTTTTGGAGATGTGTGCTGAGCACGTGATTGAGCGTGGCCAAGGTATTGTAGATGAGGTTGATTTTGGCCCGCTCAAAGCGCTCCATATGCAGAGAAATGTGGAGGATGTGTGCCTCCAAGTCGTGGCGATGCGTGGAAAAGGCCACGTAGCACTCATTGTATTGTTGTTCCAAATCGAGTAATTCCTGCTCGGAGTACTGTGGCTTTCCGAACGTGCTCATGGTTTTGAGGACGCCGCTGAACCGTTTGCTGGTGGAGAGCGAGAGATTGCTCAAGGTATCGTCAAGAGATTTGGCCTTTTCCGAGTTAAATGCACTTTTCTTGGAGTTGGGGCTCGAAACCTCGGAGTTGAAGCCGTTAATGTCGGACTTGGGACTGGATTTTTGGGAGCTGGACTCCGAATTTTGCCCGGAGTTAAGGCTGAGCTGCACCGCCGTATCGGACCATTGAAACCACATGTTTCCCAGGGTGAATTTCTTGGCGAAAAAACCCGTGCCCACTATAAGCTTCCAGTCGAGAAGTGCCTGGCCCAATTTCTCGGTATTTGACCTCGTGGGGTTGAATCCTTTGGGCCGTTTTTTCATAAACAGATCACAGAGGTGTTCTGCACAGAAGATATCGTTGGAGTAGCCCGGAAGGGGGATCTTGCGCTTGGTTATGGGCACCGACGAGATGATGTTCTGGAGGAAAACCGAGAGTTCTGCTTGGTTAGCGAATTCAATCACTCCGGGAACAGAAAGGGGGAACTCAAGGGGGGAATTGGTGGAGATGGTACCTGTATCCTGCATATATTCAGATTCCTGCATAGAACCACTGGACCCCGATCCCGATCCCGAGCTTGAACCTGTTCCTGTGCCCGGGCCAGGGACAGGGCCAAAATCCCCGAGTCGAGCAGTCGTGGTGTATTGCTGGCGGACCGCATCGAGGGCAGTATATGCAGAGGAGTATTTAGAGTAAGAATCGTGGAGATCAGAAAGAGCAGAGGTCACGTGCGGCTCATGCGTCTTGATGAATGCGGTAAGAGGCGCCAACACCGAGTCGTCGATGGCCGAGGCCAATTGCTGGAAGTGGCCCAGGTGGAGATTGGCATTATTGACACACAGGCGAAACACAAAATCAAGGTCCCAGGCGTCTGTATGCAGGTCATAGGAAAGAACGGGGCCCAGACCCACACCCGTACCTCCCAGACCCAGACCTCCCAAACAGCCCACCACGGCCCCCAGAGGCAGCAGAGTCACCAGAGTCAGACCAATCAGAGTCAGAGGCAGGGTCACGGGGGGAGAGCCACGTGACACCACCCTTCGAGACCCCGCCATCCGTTGTCCACGTGATACCCGGAAACTACTATCGTGCGGGTAACCCCGGGCCCAGATCTGGGCAAGACCCTCTCCGGAGCCATGGAAGCACTTCATATAAGAAAACACCACGGAGCGGAGCTCATGGAGCTGGCCCAAAGAAAGCTGCAGTTGGGTGTTGAGCCGCTCGATCCCGGAAACGTAATCGGCTGACCAAAAGGTATTGGCAAACGGCATGGGGAGGAGGAGGAAGTTGGAGGTGCGAGTTGACGATATAGATATGCGGCGCACATCCGTACACCAGAACTAAGATCCAGATCCACATCGACAGATCCACATCGACAGATCTACACACTGCAGAAGGATTTTTGGGTGTTAATAATGGGATTGTTTCAGGATTGCTTTATTGTTGTTTCAGAGTTACTTTATTGTTGTTTCAGGTGTTTCATTGTTGGGACTAGGGTGGAGTGTATGCTAGTGCGTCACGTGATGTGCTATTTAGAGTTTCCGTATTGGAAGAGATTAGACTTCCAGGGCTGTGTTTCGAATTTGTTTCAAGTTTGTTTCAGATCGGTTTCAGATCTGTTTGGGGATTTGGGATTTGCACTCATACATTCCTCGGAACCTTATGAGGCTTGTCCAATTCCGCTCTACTTCATGTAGCATCTTACCTGCATACACGGGTCAGCACATCTTACATGTTCAACAGGGAGTAATAATATAGTAACAAAGTAATGAAGTAGTAGATCATTGTAAGTTTGAAGTATTAAGTAGTTAGCAGTAAAGTAGCAATATAGTATTAGTACTAGTGGTGTTAGTATATAGTTAGTAATATAAGAATGTAAACAATGGTATAGTAGTCTGTAGTAGTGTAGTACTGTAGTACTGTAGTAGTAATTACCACAGTAATCACATTTCATATATACTTAAACATACTTACACACTTTCGAAGTTGACATAAAAATGACATGTATACGTATGTCTATTGTTTATGGTAGTGTATCACGTGATACGCCAGCTTTGTACCTTACCTTCTCCTAAGATCTCTTGGTACCATGTTTCAGGTATGTTTCAGAGTATTTCAGATTGTTTCAGTTCTGTTTCAGTTCTGTTTCAAACCTGTTCAGATGTCAGTTGGCAGTATTACTGGGTGTTGATATATCACGTGATAAGTCACCTCTATACTTCCACACTTGATAATGACTCGGATCATAGGCTCGTGTTTCAGAATTGTTTCAGGATTGTTTCATATAGTTTGGGATTTGCAGTATTTCTCTATGTTAACGTATCACGGGATGCTTCAGCTCATACCGTATTAGTGAGAAACTCAAGCTCATTATTTCCATGTTTCAGATCTGTTTGGGGAAGTTTGGGATTTGCAGTATTTGTTTATGTACCGTACCTTGTCCTAAGATCCCTTAGTTACATGTTTTAGAGTGTTTCAGAGTTGTTTCAGAGTGTTTCAGTTCTGTTTCAGGTATGTTTCAGGTATGTTTCTAAGCTGTTCCACATGTCAGTTGGCAGTATTACTGTATGCTTGTTAGATCCGCTATGGGTAGGGCACTACACATAGAGGTTTTATGAAGCCTACGCCGTCTGATCTAACAATGGTCATTCCATAACGCCATCTCATTCATTAGTCACCATGGTACAAAGCACCAGGATGAATGTGATAAACCCGAGGTACCAGGATGGAATTGAAGAGTTTTTCCCCATGGACTTAGCAACAACCGGCTGGATACGCCAACTCCACCGCCAAGTAGTTAAATAGCTCGATTTCGTCCTTCTGGAGGACCATTGGCGAATGAACATAGTAAACAGAGTGCCTGACGTGTTAGAATCTAATAATACGGGTCTCACACGACCCGTCCGGTAATTGAGCCTACGATTACCGATCGATTGGCAGGCACCCTGTTTGGGAAATAGCTCCTTTGTTGGTAAATATCCTCTTTAGGTAGCCACTGGGTAAATGTAGATATAGAGGTATAACCCAAAGTGCCACATTATGCTCAAGAGGTGGCCAAGGAATACATTGATCAAGTTCCCAATTTTATCAATCACCATACTCTATGAAGGGTCCAGTCGGCCACATCTGGAAGGTAAATCCATGTCTGATTACGCACTCTCTGCCACAATCACGTATGTGACTGTGGTACCCAAGAGATATCAAGTTGACATCCGTGGCTCCTGTTACTCAATACTCCCTCTGAAGGTTTGACTCCAATATTTTTAACCTTGGTAAGTCAGGAGGTATTTTTTCACGAGATGTTTGATGCAGTGTGGGGACCTCAAAATGAGACTGATGTTGGAACATATGAGAAAACAACCTTGAAGTCCAGGTAACTGTGGAATTTCACAGTAACCTGCAGTAAAAAGATAGGGCCCAGGTTTGGCCAGATGTGGACAAGCCCCACAAGTTTCAGAAATCATAGTGCAGATGAAACAAGGGTATGCGCCTGATGAGGACGTACACCCATTATGCACAGTCAGTTACGAGACTCCGGTATCGGATGTGGGAGTTCCGAGGATCGACTATAAATTTGGATTTATATATAGTCACGAACAGAGGAAGTCCAATATAGTATCGTGGTATAGAGAGAGTATAGACTAATCTATACTATGATAATCTGACTCTTTCTTCTTCCTCTTTCTTCTTCCTCATTCTTCTTCCTCATTCTTCTTCCTCATTCTTCCAACCCTAATATTCATACTATGTCCTATACACTATATATATTGACTAGACCACTATATACTGCTATTCCACCATAGCACTGTACACTATACTTGCAGGATTACTTTGAATTTCAAATTGTCTTCGCAAGGATGATGATCTGATATGATAAGAAGGTAAAGTTTAAAACAATTCATTCCTATATGATAACAGTCGAGAGTGTTGAACATGTTGGAACATGCGGCATGTGACTGATGAACTTGAGGCATCAGCACACCTACGGGTACTGCATGTTCATGTGACTGCAT
>NKZK01000418.1:0-47740 GCA_002370145.1 [Candida] ipomoeae | reverse complement strand
CTGGTTTGAACCATTCTGTCTTCTTGGTTCGAAACATTTTGCCGCGCTGGTTTGAATAGTTTTGAAAAACACTGTACCTTTCCACTAACTACAAACAAACTACAACAAAGCAAAAACAATTCACAGCCCTAATTCAAACTATCTACAATTAAACGCACTACCCACCATAATCAATTGAGAATCCAAAAGTTCATATACAACTAAATCCTATACTTCAATGTCTGATAGTGTCCCATTGAACATTCAGAACAGTTACCCAGAGCAACAGCAACAGTCACCAGGCTATGATGCACAAATGGACTCTGGCGAAGAAATGAGTGACCATCCTCAACAAAGCTATAATGGTGGTTTCCAGAATCCCCAACTGGATAACCAAATAGAGACCACGCGGGCCGGTGAAATCCACCAGCAGCTCAACGATCTACTGGAGCAGCAAGTCAATCATGCGGAGCTCCCAAGAGAGGCCACAAACACTGATGTTTCAGAGAACAAGTCGATCTTCATCGGCAATGTTGACTACGACTCTACGGAGCAGGAGTTGCAGGAGCTTTTCAGTGCTAGTGGAGCCATTGAGAGAGTCAAGATTATGAAGAGTAAAGCGACAGGAGCCCCAAAGGGCTTTGCGTATTTGGAGTTCGTCTCGCCAGAGAGTGCCCAGCTGGCAATTGCCAATCTCGACGGAACCCTCTTGAGAGATCGAGAGTTGAAGGTCTCCCTCAAGAGAACTAATGTCCCTGGCATGTCCATGACCGAACGTGGCTCCCTCAGAGGGAGAGGTCGTGGAAGAGTGTTGAGAGGAATGATGAGGGGAAGGGGAAGGGGAATGTTCCGGGGACCCATGAGAGGAAGAGGAGGTATGAGAGGCACGGCCAATCGCTTTGTACCTTACTAGGGCCTTTCTGGAACTTCTCTCATAAGGAAGAGACAAAAACACTAACATTAATATGGAACACTTGAATTGAACAATGGACTAGGAGTTGCACTTCCTCACAAACTCGGACACCTCTGGCTTTCCATCCTCGGCCAACCCTTCCACCACGCCAGCACAGTTTTCTGCTGACATCTTCTGCTCGAACTTGAATTTGCACAGAGATTGGTCGATCTCAATTCTGAGGCCTGTGATGGCCTTTTGCATCAAATTCACATAATTCTCGGGTGCATCTGAAACCTTCCATGGGCACACCTTGGGTTTCTCCTGCTGGTCGGTCAAATTGTTCAATTGCGTACGAACGAAGTCATGATCATCAACGATCTGCAGCTTTCCATACACGTGGAGAGCGGCAAAGTCCCACGTGGGCACAAACTTATGGGTGACCTTCTTTTCCGGGTAGTAAGAGGGCGAAATGTATGAGTCATGCGACTGAAAGATCACCAACACACGGTCGTTCTGGGTCAATGACGGGATCTGATGGTTTTGCTTGGCGATGTGCGCGTGCAAGTATTTCTTCCCCGTGTCCTTGTCCGTGTGCAAATAGAAGGGAATGTGGTTTGCAATGATCAGGCCGTCCTCATCGGTGGTCACCACGGTGCCCAAAGGGTAAGTGTGGATGAGCTCCTCTCTGGCGTCCCAGGACTCGACCTTGTATTTCTTTGGAATATACATGGTGAAAAGGCAATGTCTCAGAAAGAGTGAAATCGACAATGTCTCAAACAAAGAGTTGGGTTGGTCGGAGTTAGCTGCCACAGCGTGCCATTGGGTTTATAATCGCAGCGATGGTGGGGTTGTCGCTCCCCTTTGGGAAGGTGCATGCGCGCTCATTAGTCACTGCAAACGCACTCTCTCAATAGGCCAGCATCCATACCCTCACCCAAGACCTGCGTCAGAGGACCAACTATTTGCACAGAGAGGCGGAATGCTTACCCAGAAAAGCCACTAAAATTTGGAAAAAACACGACCAAAATACGACCAGTCATTTTTGATTACCTAATTGGTATCAAAATAAAATGACCTAATCGGTATTAGAAATGATGTGACAAAGTGTGGCAGTGTTTTTATTCCATGGCCCTTATTGCCCTGGGTATACACCCTATTTGGAGAAGATTGACGCGATCCGGCACACACTCGCCTTATCGACAATAGTATCGAGCAGTGCGCCTTATCTACCTACATTGATCTCTGGACAGACATATCAAGGTGGAGATAACTCGTTGAGCTATTTCAGAAATTGTAAAAAAATCATAAACCATGACGCGGATTCTTGTGACTGGAGCATCGGGTTTCATTGCTCAGCACATTGTCAAGCTTCTTGTCTCGAAGCACTACTCGGTGGTGGGGACCGTTCGTCTGGCTGAAAAAGGAGAGAAACTCAAGACAAACTTGGACAGTGTCAACGACGGACTCTTTGAGTATGCCATTGTGCCAGATATTTCTACTTCGGGTGCCTTCGATCCGGTCTTCGAGACATACCACGACATATCCATTGTTCTCCACACAGCCTCACCATTCTTCTACGATACCACGGACCCAGAGAAAGACCTTATTCTTCCTGCAATCAACGGAACCAAGAGTGTTTTGGAGTCAATCAAGAAGCAGGTGGAAAAGGGCAATACCTCGTTGAAGCGATTGGTGATCACGTCTAGTGATGCAGCCATTTACTCGGCCGAGGACGAGCAGAACGCTGCCCTTTCTTTCGATGAAACTTCCTGGAATAATATTTCCTACGAGGATGCAATCAAAGACCCTATTAGTGCATACTATGGGGCCAAGTCTTTCGCGGAAAAATTGGCCTGGGACTACTATAAAAGCAACCCCAAGTTCCCCACATTATCCACAGTGAACCCGGTATACGTGTTTGGTCCCCAGGCGTTTGCCAATGAAGTCTCGGACAAACTCAACACGTCCAATGAAATGGTGAACGGGTTGATCAAGTTAAAGACTGGCGAGAGCTTCGATAACGATAAAGGTGGGTACGTGGATGTTAGGGATGTTGCATTGGCCCATTTGGCAGCGTTTGAAAAAAACGATACAAAGCAAAAACGCTTGTACATGACCAATGGCAAGTTCAGTGTGCAAATGATGCTCGATGTGATCAATGCCAAGTTCCCTGACCTCCAGAGTCCAAAGGGAACCCCAGGCTCGGGTCCTACCGATGTCAGTACCTTGGCTGCCACCAGCAATAAAGCCACCCGAGAGATTTTGAGGTTTGAATTTGTTTCCTTAGAAAAATGTGTGACTGATATTGTGAATCAGATCTGGGAGTACAGGAAAAATAAGCTTTAGAATAACCACTATAACCACCCCAAATGGGAAATTAAGGGTCATGAGTAATAATTGTGCAAATGCTACAGCTTTATGACTAGAGTGGAAAGAATTACGAGAGTGAAAAGTTCGGATGTGTTGAAGCGAGACATTCGTGCTCTGCAAAGGGTATGCTGAAGTTATAACATCTTTAGTGTGAATGGCCCCGCTAGCTACCATATGCCTTTTGACCGGAGTGCATCCGTGGCTAAAATTAAAGGTCTCATTCAAATATTATTTTGGTAATCTCGAAATGCCATTGTATACAGACAAATTGCCGAAGACAATAGGAAACGCTTTTTTTGACGTGTTTGTGGGGACCTTTTTTTTCCCTCTCCGCATCAAATAAACGTTAGACTCATCTTAGTTTCTCAGTCGGCGGGCAGCAGATGCAGCACCGCATCTCAAATTAAGGTCTTTCACGTAAGGTGGTGAAGTCGCTAAAACCCAACGGTGCGGGCCAATCAGAACACGAGTATATGTAAGCAGGTGCGCTGTGTGCAGGCGCGTCTCGCGCGCCTGGAACAATCGCCTCCATTTTTACTGATACGCTTGAGATGCATCAGTAAAAAGCTCGCGGCTGTGAAAGTTCATCCTTAGACTTCTTTTCTTTCTCCCAGAAACTATAGCATCTTTCTACTCTCAGCACTTTTTTTGCTTTTTACCCACTCAGCGCTTTCCTGGACCTTCCTTGAATTCCCGACTCGGATTAGTCTAGACACTACAGCAATCGAGTTTTTCCTACTCCCTCACAACCACCCAGCCCCCATTGCATGGACTAGCCTCACATTCCACAAACACACAACACTGAAATACCCAAACAGTGAAACCCCCAAGCATTTGAATCCTTAAATACATTCAAACACCCTCAACATATTCATTACACAATGTTGGTGACCATCAAGAATGCGATTGCCAAGTTCTTCGAACCTTCTGCAGAGGATGAGGAATTGAGACGGGCAGAACGCTTAATCGAAAACAATCAGATTCCTTACGGATCTACGGAGCAAGGCTCCGACAGAGCACGAGAAGCAGCTTCCGAAGAAGCCATTCTCAGTGCTGTGAAGAACGCTGGTAACAGCGAGTCCTCTGACGACGACGAGGCCACTGGGTTCATCAACTCCTTCGATCCTCGTGTCATGAGTGACATCATCATTGGTCTTTCCGATGGATTGACCGTTCCATTTGCATTGACCGCGGGCTTGTCCTCCTTGGGCTCGTCCAAGCTTGTCATCACCGGTGGTATGGCCGAATTGGTCTCCGGTGCCATTTCTATGGGCTTGGGAGGCTACTTGGCCGCCAAGAGTGAAATGGACTACTACAAGAGTGAAGTCAAGAAGGAGAAGTTGCAGTTCTTCAAGAAACCTGAGACCATCAACCAGGAAGCTGCCGAAATCATGTTTGAATTGGGCGCCAGCGAAGAAACAATCGCTTCTTTCTTGAGAGACTTGGACTCGTCTCCAAAGGAACTCATTGACTTTGTCATCCGTTTTGGAAAGGGCTTGGAAGAACCTGCTGAGGGAAGAGAATTGACCTCGGCCTTAACTATCGGCTCAGGCTATTTCCTCGGAGGCTTCATCCCTCTACTCCCATACTTTTTCTGTGATGTTGTGAAAACAGGCCTCATCATTTCTGTCCTCGTCATGATCCTCACATTGTTTGTTTTTGGCTTCGTCAAGACTTCTGTTTCCTTGGGTGATGACTGTGGAACGTTCAAGAAGGTCACCGAAGGTTTCCAAATGGTCATTATCGGGTCTGTTGCCGCCGGCGCGGCATGGACTTTGGTCTACTTCATTGAGTAGCGGAGCCACTGCCTACGAGGTTCAATCTCGATGTATAATAGAAGAAAGGCTGAGCGTCAGACCTGGAACCAACAACTAGAAGCCTACGGAAGCGATTTTACTTCATAGGCAACAGTGGCCAAGTGAAATTCACTAACACCGCTACTCCACTCCACAGAGGGAGAAATAAAACATTTAGCTATTTTCTAATAATACTCGTTTAAATAGTACAAGTAGCCTAAAGTGCCATGCGCACATCCGTACACCAGCAAAGTTTGCCTCCCCCCACCCAACCTCAAAGTTCCTCCCACCGCACTATCAAAGACCAACCACTACTCTGATGCCTTTCAAACCCGCAGACATTATCTCCCGTATTGCAATCCCAATGGGTATTGCCATCACCTTCGGCCAATCAGCCATCTATGACGTGGAGGGCGGAAAAAGAGCCGTCATTTTCGACCGGTTGAACGGTGTGCAGCCCAACGTCATAGGCGAAGGTACACATTTCGTGATTCCATGGTTGCAGAAAGCCATCATTTACGATGTGCGGACCAAGCCAAAGACAATTGCGACCACCACCGGATCCAAGGATTTGCAGAACGTGTCCTTGACCTTGAGGGTGTTGCACAGACCAGAGGTGTTGAAGTTGCCTACGATTTACCAGACGCTCGGTATGGATTACGATGAGAGGGTATTGCCAGCCATTGGAAACGAAGTGTTGAAAAGTTGCGTTGCGCAATTCGACGCCGCAGAACTTATTACGCAGAGAGAGGTTGTGTCCGCTCGGATCCGCCAGGAGCTCTCCAGAAGAGCCAACGAGTTCAACATACGTTTGGAGGACGTTTCCATCACACACATGGCTTTCGGTACGGAGTTCACCAAGGCCGTGGAGCAGAAGCAGATTGCTCAGCAGGATGCAGAGAGAGCCAAGTACTTGGTTGACCGCGCAGAGCAGGAGAGAAAGGCTGCAGTGATCCACGCAGAGGGTGAGGCCGACGCAGCCGAGACTGTGTCCAAGGCTTTGGCCAAGGCTGGTGATGGATTGTTGAAGATCAGAAGATTGGAAGCATCCAAGGATATTGCCCAGACGTTGGCCCTGTCGCCCAACGTGTCTTATTTGCCGTCCGGCAAGGCTGGTGAAGAGGGCAAGAACAACAGTTTGTTGTTGAACGTGGGCCGTTAAGCTTAGGACCGTGTATATAAGTGGATGAATAATGACTAAATATTGATATCGACCAACTCGTCGTAGGCCCCTGGCGTCGTCACCCTTCCTCCGGTGATCAATGCCTCTATGTCCTGGATCTCCTTCACACATAAGCTGGTGAGGTTTCTGGTGTCCTGCTGGGTTTTGCCAAAGGCAATATCGTCTTCCACACGGACCCCAATGCCCTGGAAGTGCCGAGGCCACTTATCGTTGAACGGAATATATAATCCCGGCTCAATCGTCACCACATTACCTTTTTTCAAATTGGCATGTCTCGATACGCTGGGCACATCGTGCAAATCAAGTCCCAAATGGTGCCCAATGTAATGAGGAAACAAGTCGCGAGAAACCTCTGCTCTGGTAAGCGAAGAAAATCCTGGTAAGCTCCTTAATTCTTGGGTCATGGTCACCACGGCCAAATTGTGGAGGTCTTGTAATGACATGGCATCGGCCTCGGAGCAGCGGTATATGCAGGCCTTGTTTGCAGCTAAAACCACATTGTAGATATCTTTCTGGGCATCGGAGAATCCTCGAGCATGGTTGGGCCAAGCCCGTGAAATATCTGCACAGTAGCCTCCTAATTTGCCTCCGGCATCTATGAACACCAACTCGTCCTCATACAACAAATCATCGTTTCGCGTATAGTGGATGGTCAAGGCATTTTCTCCACTGGCAATCACAGGAATGTAGGCTTGCTTATCGCAGCCACCTCGAACAAAGGCATACTCTAGGTACTTGGCGAGGGTTTTCTCTGTTTTGAAAGGTGCGTCTGAACCCACTTTGGCCATGGCGCAGTTGATGGCTCTGCTGGAGATCTGAGCTGCCTTGTGCATGACCTTTATTTCTGCTTCCGACTTGACCAGACGCTGCTGCTCTAAAATCGGTTTGAGAGCACGTACGGTTTTCCTGGATCTTTTCAAGAGGTCGGAAATCGTGGAGGTGTAGGGCGAAGAGCTCTGGAAACTGAAGAACTGGGAGAACTTGGTGCTGCTCTCAGATACTCCACCATCATAAAAGACCACATCGTTTCTATTGACGACCCTTTGCACATACGAGTCTACTTTATTGATACTCTCCACGTGGTCGGCATTGAAGAAGTCGTACGCTCCCTCGAGCCCGTTCTTGTCACCTTCCCATAGGTCTGTGGAGGCATTCTTTGGCTGGCATAACATGTGCAACACCACATCGTCGTCGGTGCCGTTATCGGCGACTTTCTCTATAAGAGCCACGGACTCGGGGCCAAGCCACCCGGTCAAGTAGTACAAGTTGTTGTCCTGTTGAAAGTCGTAGAAGACACTTCCAGAGCTATGTAGAACGCGGTTTCCGGGAAGAATGGCCACGGACCGTGCCGGCATTTCTTTGCTCAATGCTAGCCGCCGATTATAGTACTCCAATGCAGAAATCCCGGGCGTCAATTCCCCTGCTTTGGGTATCATATGTGTTCTGGTCTCGTGCATGGGCTGCCCTGTTTTGTAGGGCACTCTGAGGGCCGGTCGAGAGGCTAGGCTTGACGACCACCGCTTGCATGCCAGAGCAGGTTTTAAACAGAAAGACATTAGCGGGAATAAGTGAATGCCACGTCTTGAGAAGTACTGAGTGGTTGGAAGTACTGAGTGTTTGAAGAGCCTGAGTACCTGAAGTTGCAGTCTCAGTACGATGCACCTCTGTCGCGCTACTAGCCATCTTGCATGGAAAGATGTCGTAGTACACTACACTACACTGCACTGACCCAGAGCAGAGACTATGCTGTATGTGTGGGATACTTATAAGGGGCTTGTATTCACTGCAGAAAAGTGCAAGGCTTCCAAAAAGCAAGTTATCACCGATGGGCTAGAACTGCTCGATTGGGCCGCACATCTTCCCGAAGCCGAACCCTCTGAGACTCAAGACACCAATTGTGAAGCCCCTAAGACCCCTCCTCAGAGCAGGAAGGAGAAACGGGAAGCCAAAAAGGCCATTAAAGAAGCCAAGCGGGAGAGCAAGGTGCTTGCGAAGCGAACTGGCCTGGCTGGCACCGACTACAATGGCACAGGTTATAATCCATACGTGGCTCTGAAAGAACTCAAGGCGCTCTACAAACAAATAAAAGACAAAACACTGGGGTCCGATGTGAAATTGTTCCAGTTCAAACTGATTGCATTCTATAAATCCGACGCCAGCCACCTTGTTCCAGGAGAATGGCTTAATGACAACAACATCTCCTTCATATATGAGCTTGTGCAGGAGCTCTTTCTTAAACCTTCCAACTTCGCCCACCACATCCACCTCTTGTACCCCTCGGTTGTCCAGCTCTTGATGCACTACCCAGTGGAAGAGGACCTCAAGGATATGCTTCCCATGGATGACTTGCGCAAACTGAAACTAGTGTTCATTCCCTTCAACTTCATGGAGGACTGCGACTATGTTGACTTGGAGGATGCAAATAACGGCGACCACTGGGCTCTTTGCATCTTGAGTATCGCCGAAAAAAAGCTCTTTGTGTATGATTCCATGGCCTTCGATGCCGATCCTGAAACCGATAATCTTCTCAAAAAGCTAACGTCTCGCATAACTAAAATCTTGTTCAAGTCCACCACAAAATTGCTGATTGTCAAGAAGACCTGTGACCAACAGGACAACTTCGATGACTGTGGCGTGTTTCTTATCATGATCACGTGCTTCCTTATATCGAAACTACTCTCGGGAGAGCCCACTGACCTTGATGTTGCTGGGGTCAAGTTTGAACCCATGAGTGGACGGCTTCAGGCCATGAAGCTCGCGTGCAGGTATTATATGGCGCAGCCTTCATCTCAGTCCTGAGCGTCTTTCAAGTCCTTGAAGAAGTTGGACACTAGAAGACCCCGCATCTGCGTTGCAATGGCCTCCGCTTTGATGGTATGGTCGACCTTGGCCAACTGCTCCTGTAGATCTAGCACTTGAGCTTCATTTTCAATTGGAAGATTGCAAAAGCGATCGTCCTCCTGGTGATAATATACATTTGCTTTGCCAAGACTCAAGACGGATATTAGGAGCACCATATTGTTCGATACAGAATCTTTAACAGCTTGTTCCGCTTCAGCATACCCCATTTTCTCAAGCATCTTGGCCCGTGGAATGTACTTGGTCATTGACATTATCATGAGAAAGACCTTCAGGTCGATGATCACCTCTAAAGCGTCCCAGAACGTTCCCACTGTCTTGGCCGGGAGCGCATATTCAATGGATGAGTCTAGAGTCAGCAAATAACCTTCTGCCTTAAAGAGGTTCTTGGCTTCAACAAAGTTCGCCACCAGCAACTGGTCCAAAAGCTGGTATATGTTGGTGGTGATTAGCGAGCTTGACGTATAGAAGTCCACCAAGTCGTCTTCAGAGCTAAAGGTCAAGTCTTTAAATGGCCGTGTGGCTATGCAAGCTATGGCGTAGAAAACAAAGGCCTCTGAGTGGAGGCTCAAGCTCTCTAGGACCGCAAGGTTATGTTTGATGGCCTGGAAACTCTCCACAAACTCATTGAATCGATTCTCTTTGAACTTAATAAATGCACAGCACCACTTAATGGCCCAGTAGAAGTCGAGCTCGGAAGATTCAGCCCCTTCTGGTGATTTGTCCAAGGAGAAATCCGGGATGCTCTCGCAGCTGGTGAAGTACGAATCGGCCTTCTTCTCGATCACCGTCCAGTCGAGAGTGTCGCTGGTTGAATTGGCACTATTATGGGTATTTGGGTTCTCACCAGCATCGAGATCGTGGAACCAGAATTGACCAAAGAGAACGCAGAGAATTTGGTAGAAGGCAAATTCAAAGTAGCGGTTCTTGGCAAACGAGCCCTCGTCGTACACATTGCTTGGGAACTGCGTGGAGAGGTTCAACTTGTTGAGGTAGTATTCTAGCATATGGAAATCCGCCCGAACAAACAGGCTCTTTAGTAGCGGCACAATGTTCAGAAGCATTTTCTCCTTATTGCCACTAAACACCGTATCTTCGTTGCTAAGATTTGAAGTTGTGGTATGGTCTTTAATGGCAATGATCCACTCCTCTCCGAAATGGGAGATTTGGTCGCTGTTTATGGACTGAAGGAAATTGCACATTTGCTGGTGGCAAGGATGGAGCGCCTGATACTTGTCCATCAAATGTAGAGCTTTTTTTGCAAGAACCAGCTTGTCGGAATCTGGAGTATGTGGATGGCTAAACTTATGGGAGAGCGAATGGATCTCGATGAAGTCAAAATCCCCGAGATTCGGCAGGGGCTCTGTGCTGCTCATCCTGGTTGTTTTGAGTGGAGCCGTCCTTGATTAGAGTCGTTTGACTGGGTTCTGGTGGAAGAATAGGAGCACTCGGGTGTGTTTCCACTCATGGCGCGGCCCCACATGTATAGCCTCTGCCTTTCTTTCGCAGTCTACTCTTATCTGGACCCGTAAGCCTATCAACCATAACTAAGCTCTACGGCAGAAACTAGCAGAAATGATTGTTATCACTGATGGTTTTGTATTGCGCAGGTTAAAACCTTTGTACCTACAAAATTATATATATATATATATAAATTATATGAGATTGATGGTGTGGAAACCTTAGTACCAGACTAGTTTGGTGTGCTCAGTATTAGCTGAGAGTACATGAAGTGTAGGTTCGTACAAGAGATAGGGTTTGTATAATGAGGGCATAGATTCGTATATGAAAGGCATATGTTTCAAGGAGAAAGTGTATTGCTATATATTAGTACATCTTTTTTTTTATGTAATGAGCTGTATGGTTAGATTTTTGAGCCTGTAGTACTAAGTAGCTGTGCTGCTTGTTGGTTCCGGGTGGGACACCTAGTACTACTTAAATAGTGTAAAAGTTTTAGCACAAGAATTATAGTTCGACTTTCTTGGAGAGTCATACTTATTTATTCCCATTCATCTAGATCTACCAGAGCGAAATTACTACTCCTATTAACATAAGACTATACTTCCACTACGCTACTACACTACTACACCAAGTCCTTCCTGCCATCTGTCGTAATCCACAGATCAGTTGACTTTATCTTGGTCATCCACTGCTCATCCTGAGTTGATATAAATACTTGTTAGGTTCCTGTATTAATCTTTTGAGTTGTTTGTTTAACCCACTACGTAACACTCTTCATTTCTGCCTTGGTATTTCTGACCGCCTGCGATCATATCAACAACAGACTGGTACTGTAGCTGGAGCATATATGGTAGAGTATAGTGGCCACTCCCCAGCTCATAGGTGTCCATGTGGTCATGGTTAGAGAGCCTGCCCTATAAAGAGCCTGTAGCACGAGTCCCACCACAGCCCCACTAATCAAGCCCTGCGCACCGCCTAGAAGTAGGTACTCTACGGCCACGATGATTGGCTTGAAACCTATGGGTGGCGAGCCCTTGCGGAGCATTTTATTAAGCCTTAGTCTTTGGAAGATCATGTTTGAAGCCGCAGCCACGGCCACGATGGCGTATGCCAACGAAAAGAAGATGATGGACCAGTACACCGTGAACGTCCAGATATCCTGCGAGTAATATAGGTAGGAGCTCAGGAACTTAGCTTTGGTTCCTCCTGTGGGCCAGTAAAGAGACGGGAAGGGGGGTGTCACGTAGCCAAGGGGAACATTTTTGGAGGAGATGAAGTATTGCATGGCTAGTAAGACAATGCAAAAGGGCTCGCTAAGAGGTTGCTGTGTCACGTGCACGGTCACGTGCCATCTTTATGAACCCTTCTGTCCTTTATACTTCCACTTCTATAACTCTACCAGTATCCTTTCCAATTTCTCTTATCATCCTTTAGATAGTCCCAAGCAATATGGCCGTCAGTGGTATTTATATGTTTCGATAGGTGGCAGTGTGCAGGCTGTCGCCACTAGGCTTGAGAAAAAACCTTGGGCAGGCATACCAACACCACCCATACTCACATATGTCCAGAAGATACGACTCCAGAACCACAATTTTCTCTCCCGAGGGAAGACTCTATCAAGTGGAGTACGCACAGGAAGCCATCTCCAACGCCGGCACGGCCATCGGTATCTTGGCCGAGGATGGCGTGGTCTTGGCGTGTGAGAAGAAAGTCACGTCCAAGTTACTAGACAACGACGGATCGGCAGAGAAACTTTACTTCTTGAACGACAAGATGATGTGTGCTGTGGCCGGTATGACAGCAGATGCTTCTATCCTTGTCAACAGTGCACGTGTGTCAGCTCAGCGGTATTTGAAGACATATAACGAGGAGATCCCCTGTGAGCTTCTTATAAAGAACTTGTGTGACATCAAACAGGGCTACACGCAGCATGGAGGCTTGCGTCCTTTTGGAGTCAGTTTCATCTATGCGGGACATGACGACCGCTACAAATTCCAATTGTACACGTCCAACCCTTCGGGCAATTACAGTGGGTGGAAGGCCACGTCGATTGGAGCCAACAACTCTGCTGCGCAGACATTGCTCAAGAAGGATTACAAAGATAACATGAGATTGAAGGAGGCCTGTGAGTTGGCCATCGAGGTGCTTTCAAAGACCGTTGACAGCAGCAACTTGAACAGCGAGAAGTTGGAGTTTGCCACCTTGAGCATGGGCAAGGATGGTGTGCTCCGTAAGATCTGGAACGACGTGGATGTGGATGAATTGATTAAAAGCCTGGGTGTTTTGGAGAAGACGGACGAAGATTAGGTGAAGTATCGTCGCTGATATATAGTGGTTGCAGCGTGCAGTCGTTTAGAGCACACTGCGAGCCATTTAATGAAACGTAGGAATCATCGAGAAATGATATCTTAGATTACAGACTGGATCGGGGATAGCGCACATTCTGAGATCGTATTGTAGACAAAGACCTTCTGGGTTTACTGGCAGAAATTGTGATTTTACTGTAGACAGGAATAATGATTTTACTCTAGCTAGTGAGATCTGATATTACTGTAGGTAGCATGAGACTGAGTGAGCCTTACACTGAGAGACTGAGGACTAAATATATGCGCACCTATATACCGCGCCAGAGCAACCCACCCATTCATCATCCCCACAATGGACTTCTTCAGGCCCGGCATCTTGCCCAGTCTGATAAGAAATCAGATTCGCTCCAATAACACGATCTCCGCCAAAATCCTTGAGCAGTTGAAGAAATTAAACGACAGAACGAACCAGTACTTGGCCGATATATACCATGCTACCATTGACCTATCCTCACGTACGCCCAGCCAATCAGCCATAGAAGGGGTTTTCACGGATTTCTACTACGATCTCAAAATCAGCGACTCCAAATTGGCAGTGGTTCCCGATGTCAGCTTGGTCACCTTGAAAAAATACCAGACCAGGTTGAGGGGCTTGCCTGCCCAGACTGATACTGATAAGCAAATGATTTCTATTATTGACGAGTACTCCACCTTATTGTTGGTGTATCATTTAGCCAATAACATTATCTACCAGACGGTGGTGTCCAAGAATCAATTGAGCTACTGGACAGACTTGAAGCTCTCCAACTACTCCAAGGCCTTGTACGGCGTGCAAACGCTCCCTGAGAGGATGTACAGAATTGTTGAGGATGCTTACAACAGGAGGGAATTTTCGTCTCGGGCAGAATCTCAATCTATTGTCCAGGCTTTTGTCTCTCTTCTTGACTCTGTGAAAAAACTGCTTGCCAATTCCCTCGGAAGACTCAATGTCAACTTCATCATGAAACAATCCAGGATCGCCCCTCTCAAGTTGCTATTCAGTGTGTTTGACCAGGAGATCAAGGGAAAAATCAAATGTGTGAATGATCAATTGGACGAAAAATATAAGTTATTGGGTACCATCTTGAACAACTTATCGGTCAGCAATACTGCCATCTCAGCAATTTTGCCTGATGCAGGTACTGATGTATCTTCGTTGATTCAAAGTGTGGAAGGAATTATTCATGACACTCTGGGCTTGAAGTCCACGGCACCTCCGGGTCTTTTGGCCAGGTACTGGCCTCTCATATTGGTGACCATCAACTATGGGCCCTCCACGACGTCCAACATCTGGAAAAACCGGTTCGAAATCCTAGAGTGGTTCAAGCACAATTTCCTCGATACTTTGGTAGGGTTCTGGAACAACTGGATCATCAAGCCAGTCACTGACATGTTGAACATCTTGAGAAACGACGATACCATGACCATCACCTCCAAAGAATCTCTCAAATCCGACTTGGACTCCCTTGAGCGCATGGTCACTGACTACTTGAAGGATACTCATGTGGAGGTGTCGCCCGCAGATATACACTCTGCAGTGGCCCAAGGAGACCTTACCATGATGATGTCTCAGTATGAGAACGAGATCCGGTCTCCTTACAAGTCAATAATCAAGGGTCTGTTGATTCGCTCCATACTCATACAAGTGCAGAAAACAAAGGTGGATGGAGGTCTCGCCATCAATGGAATTGATAAGTTACTCAAACTGCAACAGTTATTGTTTGGGGTATTATCGATCTCGCCTTCTCTTTTCATTTTGTATCAGGCCAACAATGCCCTCAGAAAAGACCCCACATTGTCTCACAGTTTGGTGGACCGTCGCTTCGATTGCTTAAAGAGCATGAATCAAATCGAAAAGCTAGCAAATAAAGAAGGAGGTGAACCCAAACTTATCAGAGACGGAAAGTTGTTTGTGGAGATTGTCAATCTCTCTCTTCTCTCCAAAGAAGTCATTCCAAAAAAACTCCAAGACGAATTCTCGCATGACATGGATCAGCTCGCCTTGACGAACTCGAGTGATACGGGAGACTTGAGAGGCATCATTAACCGGATCTGGAATATGTATTCTCCTTTTTTCCGCAAGTAGATCTGCAGATATGAAGTGAGACTCGCAGACCTCTAACACTTTGCCATGCAAGCCACACCCGGGCCTTTCAAGAATAAGGGGGTTTACCCAAAAATCTTGCATATAGGTTGAGACTCGTCTCGCAACCCCACCTTGAACATTCTTTTCGAGACTCATAAGGCCGGGTGTTCCCATGCTGTTTATGGTAGTTTTAGCGGCATGTCGGCGAAAAGTCACAAGTCCGAGAGGGGGAAACAGGAAGCAAGCATTGAATTGGTGGCACGGAATGTGGATGGGTACACCTAGAAATTTGAAGAATTTTTTGGATGCTAAAAATACCGTGCATATAAGCAAGCACGGCAGGACACTGATCGGAGATGGCATGCAGTCTGCCCGACTCGAGAATCGGACTGTAGTGCACACAGAACGTGTCGGTCTACGTCCACCTAGGAGGCACCCCCACCTCAGAAGTTGAGTACCCGTTATAGAAATTTTGAGTGCACTGCGGGGAATTCTCACGGCGTAGGAAATGGTGACGGCCATTAATTATAACCTCAACGCCCTGCGATCTCGGACTGGATAACTCAGACTTTCTTTCTTTCAGTGTACTTTTTTTCTTCTTAAGCCTGAACCCTCTCTTCAGCGATTGCACTCGTTAAATCGTCCTTCGCAACCAACTTGGAGTGGAGAGACTTGACTGAGTCTGAGCTGCGTCCATAATCATTGTTCAACCAAGTACCTGACGCTGTCCATCTATTTATTTTTGGTTCATATCCCTTCATTTCTCATTCTGAGTTTCTCTGTCTCTCTATTGCTTTTTGTTGTCTTTTGCCGTCTTTTGCCGTCTACTTGTTGCTTGTTGCTTCTGTCTAAGCAGTCATTGGTAGTATCGAGAACGAATGATACAGACCCGTTACTTTCATCATTCTAGCACGTATCTATATCGATTGTTCGTGGTCCACCCAGATTTGACAGCCGTTCATCCAGATTCATGGAGTTCCAACGTGATTTCATAGTCAACAACTTAAATACGGATTTCGTGCATATCATGTCAGAAGTACGAGATACCTACTACAACAACTCCATCAATAGCAATGGCACATACGGCACCAAGACCGCCACGGGAAACTCCCGCATCTACAACTGCACGCATTGCGAAAGAGCTTTTACTCGAGAAGAACATTTGAGCAGGCACATCACTCTGACCCACACCAAGTCCAAGCCTTTCGTGTGTGGGATATGCTCGCGGCCCTTTTCGCGTAGAGACTTACTTCTACGGCATGCAAAGAGTCTACATAAAGGCTCTGAAGTGGCCATTTCCCGCATCCGCAAGCTGTACAAGAAGTCGCAAGACGACGCCAAGGAAGAGGAGCAAGAGGGCCCCGAGTCCGACGACCTGAACCTGTCCCTGAACCTGTCTCTCTCTGATGTACGCGATGTGAAAATGTCCGTCAACATTTTGGTGAGTTAAAAAAGCCGCACGGTCTTTCCATTCTCTGTGGTCGCTGGCGGCCCTACATTGAAACCGCACGCAACCTAGAGCTTGAGTGTGAATGATGATTTCTCATAACTTTAAATCACTACTAAATTGAATCTCTCATACATGCTATACTGTAGCACTATTGCACACTGTAGAATTCATCATTGTGTATTCAACAAATTTGTATTGCTCAAGGACTTTTTATAGTTTTGTACACTGAAATCGTCTTATTGCTCTTAAATTGCTCCAGCAAAAAGGAGCAAGCATATTTTTGTTTCTGCTTTGCTGTTACTTGCCTCATTTGCTTCTTGCCTATTAAGGAGTATTCGTGGAGTGGAGATGCGGCATGGCAACTGCGCGACTCACTGAGACTAACTTCCGCATCGGGGCATAGCTTGCATCGCTTCCAATGCTACTGCCTCACTTCGTGTACCCCATTGCGGAGACCTTGTGGTATATTGTCATTCTGAAAGGGGCCCAGCACTTTTATTTTGATTCTGCAACAAAAAAGTCGGTGTGGCAGATCGGAGAAACTGGTATCAATGACCTAGAGAATAAGGTCAACTTTGATGATTTGGCTGTCCTTTTTGCCAAGTCGAATGGTGTAAACTTTGACCATAAGAATCCACATCTGAAGCCTCCAGCAAGCCGAAATAAACCTTCTGAGGCCAAAAGTCTGGATGTATCTAGGCCCATAAGTCTGGATGTGTCTGGGGCCCAGGAGGCTCTGGAAGAGCATCAAGAACAAGGAAAACACAACGATTCCGAATCTCACGCAACTGCTCTATCCGAGCAGGAAAATCCGGAAACAGATCAAGTTGAGGTTCATGAGTCGGATACTGAAGAGAAGCCGGAATCAACGATTGCTCCTGCTCCAGGCGTGGGACTTTCTCTAGGTTACTCGTCAAGTGAGGAAGAATCCGACGAAGAGCACGAGAATGACTCCGATGGCAATGATTCACTGGATGTGAATTCTGGCCTAGACTTGGGACTCGATGACGAAGATGATGCCCTTGACTTGGGAGATCAGAAGAGTCACCACAGCGAGCAGGTTGAAGAATTCGAGGCCATTCTCAACCAGTACGAGGATGAGATTTCAAAAATGGACCCTTGGATGTTGGTTGAGGAAGACCTCCTACCCAAATTCTCCCAACATGCAGCGTTCTACAATGTGCCTGAGTCATCCATGAGAGAAAGAATCTTTAATAATTGGGTTATCAAAAGAAACGAGGTTCTTCAGGAGGATGCAAGCACGGACACCTTCCCCACAGACACGCTCCGATTCTATCGTTTCCTCCAAAGCCATAAGAACGACGTGAAGAAAATGTACTACGTTGAATTCGAAAGAAGCCATAAGAGCGAGCTAGATTCTTACCAAGGCACCGGTTGCGATCTTGAGTCTCTATACAGACAATTAAGGGTTACGCTTAATGACTTCTCTGCTTTGGAGAAGGCCCAGAAATCCAAACAAAAGTCTTCTGCGCAGTCTAGCGAGAAGAATCTTAAAGTTGTGCATGTTGAGAAATTTCTAGCAGAACAGGATCTTGCAAAATATGCGAGCAATCATGCTGTTGAAAAGCTTGGTGAAGATATGGACTTTTTTGACCAATGGATGCAATTATGCAACCTTTTCTCATTACCAGAAAGCTTGGTACATGATCCACGTAATTTCATTTTAGGAGACGAAAAGCGGGTCTCGGCTTACAAAAAGGTTTTAGGCAGTAAATAATATACATGGGACAATTGACTGACTTTAATCTGTACCTCTGAGATTTTGAGGCCAACTCGCATCATCTGAAATCCGCTATGTGCAGTATTTCACAGATTTGACAGATTTCATGGAGTTAAGTGCTTCACAAAGAATATAGCTCTCTTTTTATCTGTTCATATGCTTAAATAGTTGCAATAGATCGTACTGGAAGAGTTGTAGGTGATTAATCGGTGGTTTCGATTTTTGAGCCCACTTAAAGTTATTTTTAGATTTGTAGGTTTGCATTTTTTTCTCGAAAAGTCCATACTTATTGTCATCTCCAGTACCCATGATCGTATTACAATCAAATACAAAAAATCAGTAACTATGGTAGCCCTGAAAGCCTGAAGATTAATTATAAAAAGCCAATTCAGTCAATCGAATCCATAAAATGTCCAGGTGCAAGAGAATGCCCATTTGTGGAGAGTGAAATTCATGCAAAACGACTTACAGTAGCAGGCTGAGCTTGCGCTCTAAATGTTGCGCGAGGCACGATCTCTACTTGTGTTACGTTATTCCCCATGAAGACTACTAAAGCGTTTTTGAAGCTTTGGTTTATAAAGCCCAGGTAAGTGGCAACTCAGGACATAGCTGCTATAAGTGGATGCTGTCATCTGGTGATGTTCATTGTTTCTTCCACATGCATGACGAGACATTGTAAGTCGGGTCGGCACGGAATATACGAATGCGCGGGTCCCTTTAAATCCGTGCTCCGACAGGAGGTGGTCAGCCATTTTCTGTGCTCGCAAACACACGGCTCGCGAACCGTCGGACGCAACACCGAGTTAAAAGTATATCAGTAGTTGGTAAATAGTCTCCGGCCTCATCCGGATATGTTCTATTCCCTTAAAACAAAAACCAGGAAGGAAAATAGCTAACATTGGGGGCCGCTGCACTGGAAGGAGCTCGGCTCGGCTCCGTCCCGATCTCCGCTTCTAACGTGCGTACGGCATGTCTGTATGCGCCATCGATTTCTTGGCTAAAAGGGTAAAGCTAAAACCTTATATAGGTCGATGCGATTGCGCTTTGTGCTTCCAAAGCTAACTGTAACCTTAGTCCGATCTCCGCAGTATTAAAGCTTTTGTTATCCATATGCTCCGGCAAATTTGAGTCTTTTTACTTTGCACCCAACGCTTCGAAAGTGCATCCAGAGCTATTTGCAAGAAATAGAAACCACCTTGCCACAAAGATTGCCAAGACAATTGTCATCTTTCTTTCAACTTCGTGACACATTATTACATCAGTAATACGTCAAGTGGATCCCGCGGTGGCTGATGCTTGGTTGCCCAGTGATGTCTCCGCACATTTCCTTCTTTCCTGTTCCATTCAGAAAACATCATCATAGTAATTCGCACAAGAAAACGCCTCCGTCGCCTTCTCTTTTTTCGAGGTTGAGGCGATCTAGCAGTAGCTCCAACTCAAATCTTGTGACTACAGAGGAGACTCCGCAGAATGACGCTGTTCCTGAAGAAGTGATTATGACTTCGTCTCAAGCGTTGGGCTCCGCGCATATTAAACTCAATAGGGCTCGTGAGATCAGTGGCTCTGAACTGGCACGGCGCCATCATTCACTCTCGCCCGAGTACATCATAAATATGAATTTGCACACAACGTGTTCGAATTTGTCCGAGCCTATCCCTAGCAAACATTGATTGCCGTGGCCGACGCCGATCAATTTACTAGCCGGGTAGAGAGCTATCATCAAAATATATGCATCAATTTATTACATAAGAAAAATCGCATTAGACAGGCGGTATGGCCGAACGGCACACGGGACATTGTAGTTTGTACTTCATCCAGTTCTCCAAACATGGGGTGTGGAATAAGTGATGGCAAGGGGTCACCATAATCCCATCCATGAGACTGGCATACCTTTTGTCGTCCCCTTTGTCTATGAAAACGGGAAGATGGATTGTTCCCATACAAATGACACAGTCGCCACAATACATCGAAACCTCCGGGCCTGCATTTGGTATCGGTTTTGACGACTCTTCCTCAGTAAAGCCTCTTGGAAGGTCCTGGATATGGATGATGGGATGGTAGTTATATTGCTCGGGCAAAAACCTGCTGCTGATCCAGAAACGAGCACCAAGCTTGCTTTGTAAATATAAGAGACACATTTGGAAGCCCATCCAGCCCACCACAACAAAGAATAACGGAGGGTCATGCGTGTCTTTGAATGGATTCTTTTCCTTCAATGTGAAGTATGCCACTGGAATCAATTTCAAGATGGTTATGCTCCAAACAAATTCCCATGACAAAGTATTGGGCTTATTCTTGAGAGTACTTCTGAAAAATTGAGGAAGCCAAAAGGAATGGAGCACGAGAAGACACAAGTTTCTCACCACGCGATATGTTTTCCACGACATTGTTTGCAACAACATCATCGCCATAATGGCAATGACGAAGAAGATGAACATGAATTTGTCGCTGGAAACGGTAAATCCTTGATCAGTGGGGACGGGTTCTGTATTTGTCGCAGCGGGAGCAGCCTCAGCGGTGGCATTTTGCGCTTCGAGATCATTGTTTGAGGTTTGAGCTTGCTCTTCACTCAGTGCTCTGCTGCTCTCACGGCCAGAGGCTCTCAAAATTTGCCACCAGGTGGTACCCCGCTCATTCACTTGGGTTGCCTCGATCGACGACCTATAAGGCGTCTCCAAGATGTAAACAAGAATGCCTTTGAATATCGCAATACTTGCAGACAACAAATACAAGTCGGATATCCAGAGCAGCAGCAACATCAACATTAGGACTATAAGATCATAGCCACTGATGAGACCAATAGTAACCGACGAGATGTTTGATAATTGAGTAGGGGTGGAGCCGAATTTTATTTGTCTCATGAAGACTTTGTTCTCAACAAGACTCAAACCCAACAACGCAATCATTGCATTTTTGATTTTGTTGGATTTGATGGCACTGAGATCACCCACAAGTGGAACTTCCGGAGTCTTTTGAAAGACAAGACCGCAATCTGGCGAATACATTAAAGCACTCTCGATTTCGAGCTGTGGAATATCGTTGTGTAAAGGCATTCCAAGAGGGTGGTTGAGTTCGTCATCTATGAGTCTTAAGCGGTGCAGAGGCATTCCTGTTTTCTTGAATTGAAAAAAGCTCACCAATTCACACAGCGTCTCTGCTCTCTTGACCGTATTATTAATATCATTGATATTAATCTCGTCATCTGAGCTTGTGGAGTTCAACAAGCGTTCGAGGAGGATTTTCGTCTTGTTGTGATTGTCCTCATTCAAAGTAAAATGAGGTAAAGCGATGGGGCCTCGAAACTTGGCGGTTTTTGTGAGCCCCACTAAAGAGCCGGTATTATGAAAGTAGACAGCTTGCATATGGAACTCATGGGATTCGGCGCTCTTTTTATCGCTCAATTTGAGAATCAAGAAAAGAAGCGTGGCATCTTCGTAAACATCAAGTCCATGCTTTCCAAAACTCAGCTTGGGAGGCACGTCAGTAAACTTGTAAACCTCCAATTCCAAGTCGCCATTTTGGAACCGTGTGATGTTCCCGTTCTTATCGGTAGGCTCGTCGATCTCCAGAGGAGGAGAGTTGTTCTCTGGGTCTTCGCGATACCTCCGCCACTCCTCCTCGTACTTATCTTTCCGGTACTCGTTGAAGTATTTCTCCAAAGCAGGAGGCAATTGGAGGTTAAAGCGTTGGATGGGAGTTTCTGGAGTGACAACATCAAACTCACCGGACGCTTCTCCGGTAATGTTGAACAAATAGGCGTTTTCGTCATCAACGGCAGGATCTGTGCCCCACATTCTCTTGACTTCATCACTGACCACGTTCGGTAGAAGCGAATCCTCCTGCCTCTCCTTCCATGGGTGTTCAGGAGTGTAGGATCTGAATGGCCACAACAGGGCGTTTTTTCCATCCAAGTTGTCCTGGTAGGAGAGCTTAAAACCAGTCAAGTTGCCATAGCCTTGGTAGTACTCGCTCCCAAATAGTAGCTCCTTTTCGAGTTTGAGATAACTCTTGAACTCATCTAATATGGGTTCGGGAATACCAGGACCCCCAGTGGTGATGAGAAACACCACTATGACTAAGAGGATGAAAAAGGTAGCTTGGTTCATGCTGTGGGAGTGAGGGCAAAGTTACATCAAGAGTTGAGGATCAGCATGTGGCGGCGTATGCAGGAACAGCACATGGAATCTGGAGTACCGGGCTCAATACATCGACACCCTAAGCAGAACTTGTCAAAAAAAACATGTTTAATTTTTCTTGGACATTATCTTATTTTTGGACATTGTCTTTTTTTTTGGACATCTCTTTTTTTTAAGTTTTCGAATTCATGTAAAATTTAGAAAGGTATCACTACTACTGAAGACATATATGCGTGTGGTATTTTGGGATATACGATTTGTCCAGGACAAATATACTGATGTACTCAGTGAGAAAGTGTTTTGAGAAGTGCATGGGCATTTTCTCAGAGTAGGCCTGCGGCCGTTGAAGATGCTTGTGCGCCCTCACTCGTTTGCAGGGCCACTTCTGCTGAGGTGGTTCTTGAGCTTGCTGAAGCTTGCGTGGTGGATGCAGGAGCCAGTGATGTAGAAGCCTTGGCCGAAGAACTGGCGGCGGCCAGAGAGGAGGACTGCTCAGCGGTGGGTTGAGAAGACAGCTCAGCGGTGGTGGTGGCACTGGCGGATGCAGAAGCGTCAGCAGCTTCAGTCTCGGACGCAGCTTCAGAGGTTTCTGTTTCGTCGTCTTCTTCTTCCTCCTCCCAGCAATCACTGGTGTACTCACTGACGTCAGTGGTCTTTGCGGTGGCTTTGCTGGTGGTGGTGTAGGTGGAGACTATTGTGTTGACGGTGGTGGCCTCGGTGACTTGGCCCTTGATGGTGGTCTTGTATTTGGAGGTCGTCGTCTTGGTGGTGACAATAGTCTTTTTGGAGTCAGAGCCATTGGAGCCATTGGACCCAGAACCAGAGCCATTAGAACCGGAACCAGAACCATGAGAGCCAGAATTACCTGAGCCAGAGCCACCAGAAGAAGAGCCACCGGAGCCAGAGTGAGAACCTCCATCAACCTCACACTCATCGTCAGAGTCTTCGTCGTCAGAGTCTTCGTAGTCATAGTCATCATCACCACAGTCGTAGTCATCACATTGAGCGTCACACTCGGCGTCATAGCTACCTGTGGAAGAAGACTGCCACCATTTGGGTGTAGTCACAGTACCAGAACCAGAGCCGGAACCAGAGCCGGAACCAGAGCCGGAACCAGAACCAGAGTTTCCAGAGTTGCCAGAACCAGAGTTGCCAGACCCAGAATTGGAACCAGAACCAGAATGAGAACCAGAACCTCCGTCAACCACAACAGTAGATGTTTCTTCATCTTCCTCCTCACACTCAAGCTCCTGGTCTCCCAAAGTTGTAGCATACACAGTTGTGACAACCCTGGTGGTGACCACACCAATCTCGTTGGCAGTGGTGATTTCCTTCACCTGGGTGGTAGTGTAAACTGAGTGTTTAGTGGTGTAAGTTGGAGTCTTTGGTGTGCCAGTGACAACAACAACTGTAGTTACAGTGCTTCCATATTTGTTCGTGGTGACTGTGGTCAGCTCGGAAGTGGTTTGGGCCGGGGTCTTTGTCAGCAGGGTTGTTTTCTGGGTGGTCTTGGTATTGTCTGGGATGATGATGTCGGTTTCGGTTTCACAATCGTCTTCATCGTCATCATCATCGGAGGCAGTGACAGAAGCAGTCTTGGAAGTGACTTTAGAGGATCCACCCGAGGCAGAAGCGGTGACACTTGGAGAGTCAGAAGCAGTGACAGAAGCAGGAGCATTGGTTTGTGCTGCTGTTCCGGCACCATTGTTGGTTGGGAGAAGGGTGTCAGTATCAATACAGTCTTCATCATCTTCATCGTCGTCTAAAGAAGCCGAGGCAGCCGAAGCCGAAGCCGAAGCACTGCCTGAGGCAAATAAGTTATCAAAGATACCTCCAGTGGTGCTAGAAGATTTTTTGGTGGTGCTTGCACTTCCAGAAGCCTTTGAGCTCGTCACAGACGAGGAGGATGGGGCAGTGGAGCTATCACCGAAGAGTCCGTCGAAAATACCTGCACCACCAGAAGAAGATCCTGAAGCTTTGGAAGAAGAGCCAGAAGCAGTAGTTTGAGGAGTCTTGCTGGAAGACGTGGTAGTGGTTGTGGTTCCAAAAAGGTCATCTATGATACCACCCTTGGTGGTAGTGTCATCAGTGTCATCAGGGATGATATCATCGTCATCGTCTGCACAGTCCAAATCGTCATCATCTGCAGAAGCAGAAGAAGATGCAATGGAAGAAGACTTTGAAGCCGAAGCCGAAGCCGAGTCAGAATCACTTTGGCTTCCCCTTAATAAGTTCAACAAACCCTTGGCAGTAGCTGTTTCAGAGGCCTCAGAGCTGGCCAGATCCGATTCAACACTTGATTCACTAGATACAACGCTAGATGAGCTTGATAAAACACTGGATGCACTTGATACAAGGCTTGAAACTTCAGCAGATGCAGAGGAAACCGTCGAGTTGGATAAAAGATTGGCAGCTAAAGGTGCCACAGCTGGGGCTGATGCGGTAGAATCTGTACTGGCAGAAGAGCTATCAGCGGCGGAATCAGCAGCATCAGCAGCATCAGCAGAGCTGGCAGAGTCGGTGGAGCCAGCAGCATTGGAGGAACCAGAGGATCCAGACAGACCTCCCGAAAGAGCACTGATGAGCTCACTGAAGAGTCTTTTAGACTTTGGAGAGTCATTGGCCCAGTTCCAAAAACCATTGTTATCTGATCGTGTGTCTATGTTTTTAGACTCTGGGTTTAAAGGCGTCGTGGCCAACGCAGCGTTAACACACACTAATAATGAGACGATGGATGTAGAAGTCTTCATTTTGTGTGGACCATTAAAGAGCTCGCAGTCTCAGCTCACAGTAATAAGTACTTGAGGAAGTGAAGAGGATTAAATTAAGCGAGGGATTCTCGAAGCAGGACCCAAGTGTAGGTGGAAATCCTGGGGTTGAAAAGTGGCGAAAACGAAAAGATAGAGAGAAAGAAAAAAGGCCAGATTGGACGGCCGGGAAATGAAGCATTATAAATTGGAAATGAGAAAATGGGGTCGCTGTGAGACCTTTTCCTAATGCAGTAAAGAGTGTTCGCAGCCAGTTTGCCTAATTTGGTGCGAGCCTCTCACCGAAAAGCAGGACCGGACGGCACACAGGCGGGTTAGCTCCACGCGCGCTGCGCTAAATCTGCGAGTGCACTCGCCTGAGCCTTGGAATTTCTGTTTCCAGTAATGATGCGAAATACGCATATTGTCCAATGCGGTAATGCTCTGGGGGTGCCCAAAATGTTCAGAAAGGGTTATTACCCCATACGAACCGTAAAAATCTGGTGCCGCGGGGGTCTGGCCTCGGTGTTGTTACTTTTAGTTTTGGCTATTTTGGGATTCCGTCCATCTTTGCTCTATTCCATGTGGTACTTCCATGGGTACACATTAGCATGGTTGCAACCCAGTACATATTCCCAAAAGGTTCTGGTTTCCATGTATTAAATTACTCCTAAAATATGTAGACTAAAGTGTAACTATTTATATATCAGGTGTGGTTTAATTCATATTTTGTATATTAATGGTATGACGTGGATTACGGAGTGCTTACTTCAGGAGGAAGAAGTGCATCATTCCGTCTCTCATTTGCTGGTCAGCGGAGGAAACACTTCTCTTGACCGACCTCTTCATCTTCTTCTTCAAAGCTCTCTTCAAAGCTCTCTTCTTGATTTTCTTAGACTGGCAACAGCATGCTTTCTTACTACTAAAGGCAGAGCTGCTGGCTGGAGAAGAGTTTCCGGAAGAGCTTCCGGAGGAGCCTGTGCCGGACAGGCTGTCTCCAAACAAACTGTCAATGATCGAGTTGAGGCCAGAGCCTGAACTAGAGCCGGAGCTGGACGAAGACAGCGATGAAGAGTCGCTTCCACCAAAGAGACTGTCGAAAAGAGTAGCGAGAAGACCTCCAGAGGTAGCTCCGGAACCAGAAGATCCACTCAAAGATCCAGAGGATTTCGAGGATGAGCTTCCGCCGAAAAGATCTCCCAAAAGGGACAATGCAGAGCTCAAGAAACCACCACCAGAGGATGAAGAACCAAAGGAACCAGAGGAGCCGGAAGAGCTGCTTCCACCGAACAAACTGTTGAGAAGCGTGCTGAAGAAACCGCCGGAAGAAGAGCTTCCAGAAGAGGCAGACTTGGTAGCAGTTGTGTCAGAGCTGTTGACCAAAGTGTTTGCCAACTCTGACAACAAACCGGAGCCCGAAGACGAGCCCGAGGTAAGGCTGCTCAAGAGATCACCACCAATCTCAATACCAGTACTCAATAAAGTACCCAAGAAAGACTTGTGTGTAGAGTTGGACGAGCCACCGAACAATTCGTCAATCAAGTTGGAGATGGTACCACCAGTGAACAAGCCAGTGATGAAGTTCAAAATGGCTCTGAAGAGGGTCTGGATGATTCCAGAGTTTTTGATGGCAGTGAACAACGAAGACCAGTTGATGGACTTGAAGATCTTGGTAAACAAATTAAGGGTATATTGGACCAACGACTGGTTGCCGATGATCGAGTGGATAATATCCTGAACAAGTCCCAGATCGGAAATCTCCTTCACTATAGCCACAATCGAGCTGAGAAGGTCTCTTTTCGACATACCATAAGTAGTCATGAAGAGGTCATCTTCATAGATCAGCCTCTTGTTTAAGTTTCCGTAGAACGAGTCGAGAAGTGGCTGTGACTCGTCAATGGTGCTTCTGGCAATCAAGTCGCCAGTCTTCTGGTTCTTCTCCAAGATCTCACGTGCAGTCAAGTAGAGCTCATCATTCAAGTCCTCATCATTGAGAACCGAGTCGAAAAACTGGCTGAGCTTTCCACTGGATCTCAAAGATTGAAGAATAATGGTCTCGTTGACCAAGCCAGAAGAAATCACTGAAGTGACTCCACTCTCCACGGCTTCTTTTAAGTGTGGTGCTTCGGATAGTTGGTTGACAAAGTCATCCAAGAGATTGTTATTGTGGAACTCCGTCAACATCTGATCAATGAAATCGGTATCGTCTCTTCTCTGTAAAGTCTTTGAATTGCCGCTGGAGTATCTTTGATTGATGTCCTTGATGGAGTTGATGACGAAGTCAAAGTCAATGACCTCGAGGCCGTCTTCGTTTCTTTTCACGATCCCCGATGCGGCAGAGCCCGTGGTAGGTGCTGCTTGAACAAGTGCTCCGGCTAGCATGGAGCCGGCTGTGAAGATGCTGGAAAGCTTCATCGTTAGCTGACTGCGTGCTTCCTTGTGGTGTACTATGCGGAGAGAGACCCTTTAGCGAAGATGGGTAAGTATTAACAAGAAGCGTTTAAAAGAACAGAAACTAAAAGAAAATGAACTAAGCCCCAGGGCCTGGAAACCGGGGGCTTTTAATTGTCGCCTACGTTTCGTACAATTTGCACCCAATACGTGAATAGGAAATTTCCGAATGAGGAAATACGCTCGTGGTGCTGCCTCAATGGAGTAATGCGAAAAAAAAACTTGTCCCTCCCCT
The DNA here is from genome assembly GCA_002370145.1 of [Candida] ipomoeae. Taxonomy (NCBI): domain Eukaryota; kingdom Fungi; phylum Ascomycota; class Pichiomycetes; order Serinales; family Metschnikowiaceae; genus Metschnikowia; species [Candida] ipomoeae. The sequence continues at coordinate 20,006 of NKZK01000418.1, read as the reverse complement.
GTTGCATGCAGGCATGGCCCTCCCCAGGAATTTCCACTTGGGGAAAAGGGCTTGCATTGCCGTCTAAGTGTTGGAGTAATTCTTCTTTGGTTCGAAAAGGGTAAGCTACAGAATTAGGGATCTAAAAATATTCTCTTTACCGATTGGAGTGCCGCATTTGGGGTACTTTCTGCCCGATTCCGCCGTAGCCTAGACCTTTTTTGGAGAGTACTTATAGACTTCAGGAAATGAGTAAACTGACTGAAATCATCACAAAGTAATACTGTGGTTTGACACAGCTGCTCAGATACCGTGTTTGGTTTTTTTGGTGCATTGGTGCTGGTGAGTCACGTGACCACCATGTGATCTCAGCTTCCACCACTCAGGAACAACCCATACCATGAGAGCTTCCTTAGTCCGCCTCATACGCCAGAGAAGGCCTGAAAGACAGGCGGAGCCCATCCTCCCGCCCTTAAGCCTCTACAAATCCATTTTGAGAGCGCACATCCACCATCTTCCCAAGGAGCTCAGGTACCTTGGTGACGAGTACGTCAAGACGGAGTTCAAGGCACACAAGTCCACCGACAACCCGTTGTATATCATTGGATTCTTAACGCAATGGCAGGACTACTTGAGGAACTTGGATGGAGGGTCTTGGAAAGAGGGCAAGCTCACACAGCAGGAGCTAGAGAAAATGAGCCCGGAGCAGGTGAACCAGTTCTATGAGCTCATGCAAGAGACCCAGAAGATCGGGCGGGGCGAGCTGTAAATAGACAGACTACATGGCTTAAGTAAGCGTATGACCATAGAACGTGAAATTATAAAACAAAAGAAAAAACACAGCAATGTAATTACAAACCCTTTCCGTAGTTGCCCAGAGCAAAGAAGGCCACCACAATGGCCACGATCTCCTCCAAGGCCTTCAACCAGGTGCTCAACTCCTCATACACCTTGGCCTGGTCACTGCCGAGCTTCTCGAAAAAGTCCTTTCTGTAGGGGCATGCCTTCATGGCCAACTTGAAAATGGGCTTGACCAACATACCGTGGTACTGAGACAACGTCTTGGAGTATGCATCGGTGAAGGTCACGGTCAACTCCTTGGAAGGGTTGTTGACGGTTTCCCTCATGGCCTGTGCAGTGAAATCCAACCCTCTGGTCAACCACAAGAGTCCCTGGGTGGCTTTCTTGGACTTGGAGTCTGCCTCCGACAAGATCAAATCCTGCAACGTGGCAGCATTGGCCGGGTCGGCCAAGAGCTTGGCCCGCACCTTCTCGATGTTGCCAGTCATGTCCTTTTGAACCACAGCAAAGGCGGAGGAGCCCAACAAGTCGAAAAGCTTAACGAGGGCCTCGGAGGCCTCAAGGAAAGAGGCGGTGTCCACCTTGGAATCAGTGACGTCCACGTCAGCGAAAGACTTCTTGCCGTCGAAAAATGTGGTCATAGTAGGAAAATGCAAAAGAGAAGTAATAAGGGACGGAAAATTTTTCCAGATCTATACGTGTTGATATTCGCGATAAGCCCTTGCGCTATGTTTCGAGCGGGCACCGTGCGGCGTGTTCGTTGGTTTTCGCACCCAGCCCCACCGTTAAGTGTTATACATACCAATATTGGGAGATGAACACCACACTTTTTTTTGGTTCCACTGAGAAAAGTCCTGATTTATTTTGGGAACGAGTTTAGGGAATAAAGGGGTGATTTCTTAGTCTGGATGCTGCCGAATGTTTGAAGCTTGCTTTAGAAATACATGAGGTGATAGACCTCTATTTATAGGCATGTGAAGACACCGGTATAGACCTGTATTGATAGGCAAGCACGTGAATACACCTCATATACACGCCAATATAGATTTGAATATATGCATGACTTTATAGCTATTTAGGCAATTATAGACATGACGATATTGTGGAGTATAGATTAGACTTCAATGTGTGACTACATACGTAGAGCTTCTTACTGGTCCATGTCATGTGGCATAAATGGTATATTCAATAGCCAAAAAGGCTTAGTGCAGATAATCACACCGGATTAAGGGTTGCAGTCATGAAAATTACCCAGAATTTCAACTTGCAATCTTGGATGCTGGAAGCCTTGTGTTCAGGAGTTCAGAGTTTGTCGCGAGAGCGAAGTATATTAATTCGAAGCCGAATATTGTCTTCAATGTTTTTGTATTGTCCCAATGCATAGATTGGCTACCACTCGAGATCCTCTGCCCATCTCACCTTGCGTTCGGGAGCAGCAGAAACCTCTTCTCGTTGTCGCTTGTGGAGCTTGAAATCTTCAAACTCTTTCTTTGAATAGAACCCTGTTCTCAGCTTCACATCCGCGGGGCTGGGGTGTCTGATGCCGTATACAGCCTTGATGATAGCCATTTTCTGTGCGGAAGATGGACTGGTTGCATCGTTCGTGGGAATCTGCACTATTTCGTTTATATCGTCTGGCAAGGGAAACCCTTCGCAGTTAGATGAGTTGAGCTCGGTGCCGAACTGAGTGGCATCGTTGACCGAGCCCGTCAGCGAGTCCACCAAGTAAATGCTGAGGTTTCGCCTGTGCTTGAGGTTGGGTCGTCCGGGGGTCTGGGTGTCTCTTGGTGCACATATTCTTTTTGGGGAGGTGGAGGGACTCATGGAAAAGCTGCGCTTGGTAGGACTAGGCAACATTTTGGCCCTCTTCAACGCTGGCATATTGGAATGACTCTTCAGTTTCTTCAACGGAGTTCTGCGGTCATGTGAATCGCTGAGTTTGCGCTTAGATGGCTCCAAAACTGGGCACATGTTTTCTTTGTTTTCATTAGGCACGCCTCGGGGTTGTTTCGTGGGAGATCGGCTGAGAGCAGTGTTCCCATGCAAATAAGAATCTAGATGCATATCAAAGGTATCCAACAGATCGAGTCTCCTGTTGCCATTAAACCGGCCCTTGAAGACACGTGTGCGCAACTTGTCGTCCATCTCGAAATCCTCGTTCTCGTCANATCGAGTCTCCTGTTGCCATTAAACCGGCCCTTGAAGACACGTGTGCGCAACTTGTCGTCCATCTCGAAATCCTCGTTCTCGTCACCTAGCTGTTTAAGGAGCTTGGCTATTTTGTCGTTATGTAGATGCTGCTCCTGGGAAGTTTCTCGTAGGTGATGGGTCACCTGGAATAGCTCATTGGTGCTTGCTTGGCCCAGATACCTTAAGTCGGGTATAAAGGAGGCGCCGAGCTCCTGGGAAGGCGCTTGTGATGGTGACATGAAGTGGTTCTGCTTAGACGGGCTTTGCGGGAGGAGGTCGTCGTCCGGGAGAAAGTCCTCTGTGTTTAGCATGTGGTTGTCTAGTAGATTGGAGGTGTCGAACGATAAGTCGAGGGACGTGTTCATTGTGGAAAAAGCGGTGGTGCTTGAGTTTGCGATGCAATGTTTTTTTGATGCGGTGAATGAGGTCTAGGCGATGTAGGGGTAGATCTTGGGGGTGTTTTTGAGATATTATCAAGTGTTTACAAACTGTACTAAATAGGCAAGAGGTGGTGCGAGACTGTGCAGGAAAATATTCTGACAAGACCGCTTTATACGCGGTTTCATGCAGGAAGGCCCAAACTGAAATGCTCTTCTACTGAAATATCGTTTAGCAAGCTATAATTTGAATCGTGCTATATAAGTTATTTTCATGTTTTGAGCCAGTACTGCTTAAACTCCGAGCCAGTACTCGTCGGCGTCAGTTTCAAACTCACCCTCGCCAACAATGTGGTCCGACGACGTACCCACCAATACCTTGTAGGTGTTCTTCTCCGACATCCACTTGTTCTTGTAGCTGTCCCAGTAAGATGTGACGTCAAGCACCGGAAGAGACACTTTGACTTCTTTGCTTTCACCGGCCTTCAAATGCACCTTAGCAAAGTCTCTGAGTTCCTTAACGGGACGAATGATTCTGGAGCTGGTGGGCTCAATGTACACCTGGATAACCTCTGCACCAGCCAATTTACCAGTGTTGGTGACCTTAACAGAAACGTCCACATTCTTTTCGTTCTTGGTAACAGAAGTGTTTTCGACTTTGAAACTGGTGTATGAGAGACCGTATCCGAAAGGAAACAATGGTGCTGTCTTGACCTTCTCATAGTACTTGTAGCCCACGAAGACGTCTTCTCCATAGAGAACACGGCCGTTGGTGGAACCGAAGTTCAAGTAGGATGGGTTGTCTTCAACTCTCTTTGGGAAGGTCACGGACAACTTTCCACTTGGGTTCACATCTCCAAACAAGACATCAGCAATGGCATTACCCAACTCATTACCACCATACCAAGCCTGCACAAGACCTTGCACTTCATCAACCCATGGCATAGTCACTGGAGATCCAGATTGGTTGACCACCACAACGTTTGGATTGACTTTGGCGACTTCGTGAATAAGTTTGTCGGTCCATCCAGGCACGTCCATGTCCACTCTGTCAAAGCCCTCAGATTCGTGCTCTTTGGATAAACCAGTCACCATGATCACCTTGTCTGCATTCTTGGCAACTTCGATTGCGTTTTGCAAAGCCTCTTCTTCGGTCTTGGCCACTTCAGCACCGAAAAACACTCCTCCAGCCTCTTGGTACTCGTTGATAAGTTTGGAGGTGGGTCTGGTACCGAACTCCACGCGGATGTTGTATGATCTGCCTTTCTCCAACTTGATTTGGGTTTTCTCTTCACGTGTTCCCATACCAAGGAAGAAAGCATCACCCTTGACTTGGTGTGTTTTGTTGTCCACCAACAATTTGTCATCCAAGAACAATTGTGCAGTTCCCAAACAGGAGCATCCAAACCAGTAGGTTTCGGTCTCCTCTGGGGTGAAGGTACCCTCAAAATCAATGTAGAAGAGCTGGTCTCCGGCCTTCAACTTGTCAGACTTGTAGTCCGAAAAGAACAACTTACTGGTGTCTGCTCTAGACTCGTCGAAGTGTTGTCTTCCTGGGGTTCCTGGAGGTTCCTTGAAGAAACGCAATCTCAAGCCCTTTTTGCCGTCTTCAGTCTGCATTCTGGTTCCAATGTCAGGCAAAGTCTTGTCCAAGAAGGCACCGAGAGAGTAGTCAACAGTGACAGCATCTTCTCCTGCAAGCTCCTTGACTTTGTTGACAATACCGTCGAAAGGTGTGACGGTGTAACGAGCAGTCAAGGATGCAGAACCACCACCGGAGTTTCTCTCTGCTTTTGCGTTGGGGCCAATCACAGCAATGCGTTGATTACCAGAACCAGCCTTTGCAGCCAAGGGCAAGATGTTGTTGTCGTTTTTCAACAAAACAAGAGACTCACCGCCGATTTCTCTCAAGAGCTCACCTGCAGCCGGGTCTTTGTTCTCAGACTCTTCTTGGCCCTCTGGGATATCAGCCAAGAGACATTCATTGACAAATTTAAGCACATGGCGCACATTGTCATCGATGGTGTCTCTGTGAATTTCATTGCACACAACCTTGTGGGAGGTTTGAATGTCCTCTCTGAATCTGGTAGGGCCAGGCATTTCCAAGTTGAGACCAGCGTCAAGCGACTCCTTGATGGAATAGACTCCGTACCAGTCAGACATAGTCATACCGTCCCATCCCCACTCCTTTCTCAAGACATCCTGCAACAATCTCTTAGACTGGGACACGTGCTCACCATTGACTCTGTTGTAAGCGGTCATGATGGATTTTGGGTTGGAGTCACGCACTGCGAGCTGGAATGGTTTCAAGTACACTTCACGCAAAGCTCTTTCGGTGACAATGCTGTCCACACCTTTCCGCTCGTCTTCTTGGTCGTTACACACAAAGTGCTTCAAACAAGCCACAACGTTTTTGCTTTGGATTCCATTGACCACTGCAGATGCAACGTGTCCAGACAAGTATGGGTCTTCGGAGTAAGACTCAAAAGCCCGTCCACCCAAAGATCCACGTGCAATGTTACAGGTAGGACCCAAAATGCAGCTGGCGTTCTTCATCTTTGCTTCTGTAGACATCAACTCACCTGCCTTGACAAGTAAGTCTTTGTTAAAAGTAGAAGCCATTCCAGTTCCGCAAGGGAAACAGTTGGAAGGAACTGCGTCAAGGAAACGAGTACCTCTGATACCATTGGGGCCATCAGAGACTGTAACCGAAGGAATGTCCAATCTTTCAATAGGCATGGTTTCCCAGCAGTTGAGACCAGCCAAGAGGGAGATCTTCTCGCCGAGCGAGAGCTCCAGGATCAAATGTTCCACGTCTAATTGTTTAGGAGCCATTGTGAATTTTAATAACTTAGATATCGGATAGGCCCCCGCCCTCCCATTTTATACGATTTAGAGTTGGTAGCATTGCACCGTCTGCTGCGGTTCCCATTCTGGAAGTATATCCCCCACGCAGTCACTACGGGTCTGGCGACCAACGCTGGGCTGCATCTGGACTCATGCATAGGGACACACCATACGTCAACACGGGAATAGGGTTACAGAATTCCGGAGAGCGCGATGGTGTTTAGGCGCAAGCGGAAGTTCCCCGAAGTTCAATGCACACCTTGATCGCGACCCCACTCAACCGCGAAGCATGCGTTTCCATAAACGGAAATACAAGCGACATCGACTTCACCGTGACACCCCAGCATAAGCGGGCACAGCTTCTCGTATATCGCCGAGATTTCTCCGCAACTAAAAGCCTGATCTCGGACTGCCAGACCCCGCTATCTAAACCAAGGGGCTCATAGTCGCGAGGTATTTCCGACATGGTTCCTGGCGTACTAAATCCATGACCGTGAACTGTGAGCCGCGTAACAACGTGGAACCCGAAACTGGTAATGGTTTCTGGAATTCCGTGATACCCATGGATATGTTTCTCCGGTGACTCATTTTAGTATCTAATTATTGGTCTGGAACTGAATTTTTTGTATTTTAAAAAATTTTGTTTTTATAATGGCTGTTTATTAATTGCCTTAAAAATGTTTGCTTAAGTGCTAAATGACAATTTTTAATGCTTCCATTGATGAAAGACTCCATAGTTTCATTTTCTAAAAAAATTTACACTCCAATACTAAAAATTCAATAATTCAAAAGTCAAATAATCAGTGAATCAATTCAATAAAGAGATCAATGATTTGATGTTTTAATTTGATAACCATGCTACCCATATACAAATGCAAGCTACGAAGCGGAATCAGCCTTATTTAATACATGAGCTTTCTTAGAAAGTTTTCATTATCCAGATAGTACACAAATAACTAAAGCTATTGACTATAGCCAGTCTATGGCCTACTACACTAGCCTATGGTTTGCTTATGGCCAACGAAGCTAGCTATATTCTTTTATATTGCCAAAAATCTATTATGGGGTATGAGTCATTTCTTTAGCTGAATTTGTTGGAGTCTACTACAAGCCTTATATTCAGCTGAGCAATCTCTACAAATAGACAAGTTAATTAAGTACCACGTGTTAGATCCACGATGGGGAGGGCTCTGTCCATAGAGGTATTATGAAGCGTACGCAGTCTGATCCTAAAAATGGCCATTGCACAACGCCGTCTCAATGCCGTATGATGTTGATCCGACACGGCCGTGAACAATCACGACTATTGTTATCGTGCTGAATTTTGCATGTCGAAAGGTTACATAAGTAGCTCAGATTCCTCTCTTTGAGCAACCGTCGGCGTATGAACATAAATAACCGAGTACCTGACTTAACCCGAATGTAACACCACGTCAATAAACAAAATAAAGAAAAAAAATAGAGAAAAAAAAAACTGTGGTAGTAATTTTGAAGCTCAAAAAATCACCATCAGCAATTTGCTATAGAATCCAACAATTTAATAAATCAATGACTCAGGCTCAAGTTCCACCATGAGTAGCGCACTACCAATGACGACCAGTGCCCACGCTTCACTACCAAATTTTAGTTTTACCATGTCCATAGTAGAGTTGGTAATCCAGACTATCTCTTACTACGATCCAGTCCTTGCTATAAACCAATCCTTGCCACAGGTAACAAAATTTACACAATCCAAACTTTGAAAGTAGCTCTAGATCCATACTTGAACAATCATCAACAAATACAAACTACTGGCGTTCCAAAATCCGACACTAATGATTCTATTAAATAATATATAGTTGTCCAAAATTTTAATGATTCAATTCATGTTTCAGTGATTTTTGATTCACTGGCTCATGGATAAATCTATTGGCACTCAACTAAAAGTGTTTAGTAATCCTTCAAGATCTGGTTGAACTCGTCTCTCTTCACACAGTTCTCAAACTTGAAGCAAGCAGCCAATTCGTCAAGCTCCTCAAAGGACAAGTCGGCATAGAAGTCGGCATACTCATGCTGGGAGTACTGAGAGAAAAGCAAGTCTCTAGTGACTCTGGAAACGTAATCGGTTACGGTCCAGTTGGTTGGGTACAACACTTTCTTGTACTTGTCTGGGAGATTAGACTCAATGTGTTGAACCAAGTTCTCGTAGATCTTGCTATTCTCAGGTGCAATGTCATTGCCCCATCTGTCCAAGCCCAACTTCCTCTTCTTGTGTAACCAGTCTCCAAAGATGGAGTAGAGTTTGGAGTTAGAGTCCACATGCACCATTCCCTGGTATCCAATATCCTTCCAGAGCCAAATGGACCAGGAGATGGGCTTCTGGTCTCCGGATGGGTCTCCACTCTTGTAGATCTTTAACTGATCCTTCAAAACGTGGTATCTGGATCTGTTAATGGAAGCAGCATCCGTGTCGCCGCGGAAGTCAGAGGCATAGACTGGGCCGAACTCTCCATTCCACACAGGAACATTTTGCTTTGCCATGTACTCAAGTTTTCTCTCATAAGACAGTTTCAACTTGTTGAACTGCTCCTCTTTACCCTCGTAAACGTCCAGACGTCCAGGGAATCCAAACAAAGTGTAGTCGTGGATGGCATACACACAGTTGGGCAATGGCTTGTCAGGAAATTGTCTGAAGTCCATGGCATAAGTGTTTCCGTCCAAGAACAAAATGTGGTTGGGGTCAACGGCACGAATGGTCTTGTCAAGCTCAGCATAATAGTCCGTAAGCTTGCTGTGGTCACTCAGAGCAGGTTCGTTCAAAGGATTGTAGCCAGCCACCCACTCATTGTCCTTATAGTGCAAAGCTATTTCTCTCCACAAGTTGAGGATAATGTCCCGGAAGATTCTGAACGTCCAGAATTGGGCCTTGTGGGTTTCGGAGTCGCAATGCCAGTCCTGGTTTTGACCTCCGGGTGCGGTGTGGAGATCCAAAATGGTGTAGATGCCGTACTTCGAGCACGAGTTCACCACACGGTCAAGCAACTCAAACCCTTTGGGGTTGATTTTGAACATGTCACCTTCATCGTCAAGAAAGTGTCTGTAGTTGAAGGGGATTCTCAAGCAGGTGAGACCCAAGTCCTCTGCGTAGAACTTGGCATCCGCATCAGTCCAGAAGTACTCGTAAAACTTGTCAAAGTAGAAGTTAAATTTCTCCTCTCCCATCTTGGCCTTTAAGACCTTCTTGTGTTCGGTCTCGTGGCCTGGATATCCGGTAATGAAATTCTCCATGTTGAGGTGGCCACCAGTGGCAGCCCCCTTCAAGACAACTTCCTTACCTTCAGGAGTGACAATCTTTGTTCCTTTGACTTTTAAAAATCCCATTTTCGAATTGAGTGAGTGTGTTAATTTTTTAATAATATTCAAGATTTGACGGGACTATTTGTACCCGAAACTACAAGGACTCTTACTAAATGAAACGGTGTTTCCGGCACAAGGTACCTGAAAACGGAAATGATGAGCGGAGGAGATTTTGGGTCTCCACAAACATTCTACATGAAACAGAATATGTGGGGTATTGAGGGGGTCACAGCGTTTGTCGGAACCGCTTCCCAATTCGTTTTGAGCATTCGCGCCGATTTCCCTTTTAGTACTACTCCGACCGCCCTCGGCCGCCTAAAAGTTCCTGCATAGGGGCGCTTAAGCTGCACCCCACGTATGCAATGCTCTAGCAAGTACGCTTCTGTTTAGTACCTTCCTTCCATTTGATAGTTTCTAAGTCGTCTTCCCAAAGTCTTTTTTGAAAATTTCAAGCTGGACAAGAGTAAGGATAGGATCTGGTTGTGTAGAGGTCGAAGTTTTTTAAAACAAGTCTAACTACGTGTCAAGTTTCATGCATCGTTGAAACACCTTAAGCGCCTTGCAGATAGAGTCTCGGTTGCAAGCCCTAAACTCGGGGAGTGCAAGACAGGTGATCTTGGTGAGTGACGCCCAAAAACACGCTTTGGTCCTAAAACACACCCCCCATTCTCAGGACTATAAGTTTTAAAGATCTGCCGTATATTTTTAGACCTCATTCTTTTGATCATTACAACTACAACTTGATTTAATCTTAACCTTTTAAGTAAGTTGAACAAATACACTATGAGCAGCCTGGAGTCTTTGGACCGAAAAGAAGTCGATGTTGTTTCTGAGGGACAAATTGAAGAGCCCGTCACCATTAAGGACTACATGGCAGAAGAGAGGGCCTGGTGGAAGGTTGGCCACTTGAGAACGTTGAGTTGGGCAATCTTTTTGATCACCATCACCTCCACAAACAATGGATATGATGGCTCGATGTTAAATGGTTTGCAATCTTTGCAATTCTGGCAGAAGGATATGGGACATCCCCAAGGCCAGAGATTGGGTGCGTTGTCGAATGCTACCATTTTTGGTAATATTGCTGCTATCCCTATTGGCGCATGGTTGAGTGATCGTTTTGGAAGAAAGCCGCTGATCATTTTCGGCCAGGCTTTGACCGTGATTGGAGCCATCTTGCAGGGTGTCTCTACTAACTATGGGTTTTTCTTGGGTAGCAGATTGGTGCTTGGTTTTGGTACTTGTATTGCTACTACTTCGTCGCCCACTTTGATCTCAGAGATTTCTTACCCCACCCACAGAGAAACCGGTACCTTCTTCTACAATACTTCGTGGTACCTTGGAGCCATGATTGCCTCTTGGGTCACTTATGGTACGAGAAACCTCAACGGTAAAGCTAGTTGGACCATTCCTTCTTACATGCAAGGAGCCTTGCCTTTGTTCCAATTGGCTATGTTCTGGATTGTTCCCGAGTCTCCACGTTACTACATCTCCAAGGGAAAACACGAAGAAGCTAGAAAAGTCTTAGCCAAGTTCCACACCGGTAACTCTGAAGAATCCAGAAAGAAGGCCTTGGTTGAGTTTGAAATGCGTGAAATCGAGAGCTCTTTGGAAAAGGAGAAGATGTACGCGCAAACCTCGTACTTGGACTTCTTCACAAAAAAGAACCTCAGAAAGAGACTCTTTTTGTGTACTTGGGTTGGTTTGATGATGCAGTTGTCTGGTAACGGATTGGTTTCCTATTATTTGGTCAAGGTGTTGAACTCCATTGGTATCACCGAGACTGACAAGCAATTGGAAATTAACGGATGCTTGATGATCTACAACTTGGTGATTGGAACAACTATGGCTAGTTCTGTCCGTTTCTTCAAAAGAAGATTCATGTTCATCTCTTGTTTGACTGGTATGATGATCACTTACATTATCTGGACTGCGTTGTCTGCAATCAACCAACAAAGACACTTCAGTGACAAGGGACTTGCCAATGGAGTGTTAGCCATGATCTTTTTCTACTACCTCTTCTACGACATTGGTTTGAATGGTTTGCCTTTCTTGTTTGCCACGGAAATCTTACCTTACTCCCACAGAACAAAGGGTATCAACATCCTTCAGTTTTCTTCTCTCGTTGGCCAAGTCTACAATGGTTACGTGAACCCTATTGCCATGGACGCGATCAGCTGGAAGTACTACATTGTGTACTGTTGCATTCTTTGTGTCGAGCTTATTGTTGTTATTCTCTTCTTCCCAGAAACGTCTGGTTACACTTTGGAAGAAGTGGCTCAAGTGTTTGGTGATGAGGCACCAGAACTTGGAAACAGGCAAATCGATGCCGGCCCCAAGAGATCACTTGAGCATGTTGAGCATGCCTAGTCTCGGTCTATATAAATAGTAGAAAAATTTTCACTTCGTTAAACTTTGATGTAGGTCTACACACAGTCTTCTTTACTTCGCGCTTATTAGAACTAAGGGGTTTAAGTGCAGACAATCAGTTTCCCCTTTTATATTCATATTGTTTCTTCCTGTATCCTTCTATTATATTCATGTGGCGTTTTTTGTTTTTATTCTTTTGTTTACTTCTTCAAGTCTTATTTTTGTTATATATATATTTTTTTCTTATATTGTTAGATCCACCATAGGTAGTGCTCTACCTATTGAGGTATTTTGAGCCTACACTGTCTAATCCTAACAATAGCCATTTCAAGACGCTGCGGTCCAACATCGGATGATGTTGGGACGGCGTTCATCGCTATTGTTCTCATGCTAAGTCGCACGCCCTCTCCTCTAAAAGTATTTAAGTACCTCAGATTCCTCCCTCGGAGGAATCATCGGCGAATGAACATAGTAAACCGAGTACCTGACGTAACAGGAATCTAACATATATTGTGTTTATTATCTTACATTGTGTTTATTAACATTGAGACACGTACAAGTTCACCTGCTCCACGATGACCCGTGTTCCTGCCCTTACCTCGGTGTAAGTAGAAGTGAAGGAGGAGTAGTAGGAATTGGAGCCAGCAGCATTGGGCAAGAAAGGGTTGGAAGTGATTTTGGACGAAACTTGCTTGATAGTTGGAGATGCCTTAACGGAATCAAAAGCAACAGAGTCAGATGGAATTGAAACTGAAGCAACAGAAGCTGAAGGAGTAGAAACGGATGGAGCCGAAACATCAGTAGCAGAGGAAGAGCTCACGTCAGAGCTCACGTCAGTAGTGGCAGAATCAACACGAGGCACAGTCAGCGTGCCACCCGTGGCGTATACTGTAGTCAAGTGACCATCGGTAGTGAATCTGTATTCCAAAATTGTCACGATCTCATCAATGGTGGAGGTGATCACCTCGGTGACAATAGAGTCGTCAGCTGCACGGGCCAACTGAAGCGACTGGAGAGCAAAAAGAAATACAAGTAGCAATTGGTTCATCTAAGGAGTGTGGGGTAAAGGAGTGTGGGAGGAACGGTCTATGTTTGCTTTTTCAAAACTTAAAAAAACAAACGGCGAACGGTCATTTATATATCTACATGGACTTAAATTGGCTTTACACTTAACGGTGAAGTACGAAGATATCTGCAAGATCATGCACAAGCGCTGTGCGGTGCTTGCTTGCGCGGAAAACCGCGTACGGTAGCTTTTCAATGGGAGTCCAAATCTTCTTTCTGTCCACGACCTTGTCACATGCTTATAGTAGGTAGAGGTGGTTAATAGAACTTATATATATATATATAAATATATATATTTATGGGTTGTTTTCTTATTTGACTCTAATCGTGGGCTTACTTCATTACAGGTTGATTTATGGTGGATGGGCTGGTTTGAATTAATATTGCGGTGTTCGCAGCCAGCACTAAAGATCTTCAAACCAGCGTTGCATGCCTCGGATAATCGTTGCGACAGATTGTGCACGGAAGTCTAGATCCACGTATTTCAACCAGGAGATAAAGTGTTAGTGTAAATCCATCCATATTGGGGCGCGCCTCTCTCAGTCTCTCAATGTATTGTTTACTTTGTTATAGTGGTGAAGCTTACAATAGTTGTTTACGTTAAAGGTGCTTTTTAGCGAAGTCAATAGAGCGAAGTTGAGTGAGCAAGTATTAGTGAAAGATTGACAGTATACTGTGACAACAAAATATATCTTGAGCTTTTAGAAGTAATTTAATGTGATGGAGTCAGCCCGTTCGGAAAAACAGCCCCGGGTTTATGAAAATGGCCATAAACAGCGGCATGGCATGGGCTCGAAGGCTGGCTAAAACGCGAATTAGATAAGAAGCGGTGCGGCGAGCGTGGGTCGTGCATATTCGGCGCTCTCGCGAGCACTTTTCGAGCGTTATTTTCGCTATACCCAGCGTATACTTACTGGAACTGCTGCGCATATTCTATGCACCACGCCCACGCCTAGCACCACGGACTTATTGAGCTTCCCAAAAGAGTTGCAGATGACAAAGACGGTGCTTGGATTTCCCAGAAAATTTAGAGGAGAAATCGGGTTTGGCATTTTTGAATCATGTCACGTGATCCTCATTTTACGCGTTTCTGACCTCGGCTACGCGCTCTGGCTGCCACCTCTCTCCACTAACTGGCGTGTCTTATCAGCGATCAATTCGTGTCACGACTTCACTTCTCTCACCTTTACTTCTCTCACCTTCACTTCTCTGACGTTCACTTCTCTGACGTTCTCATCTCTCACATATGTACTTTAATGATCTTTAACATTAAATCTGCTGCGTCTCAATGTTTCGACTCCATTGGTCACTGGCTTAATCGTATTATACCCGTAAGAAGCGTAGATGAAGGTGATTCTTAAGCCCAATTAAGTAATTCTGATACTCAATTAAGTAATTATGGAACCCAATAAAAATCATTCTGATTTCTGATGAAAGTAATCCTGAAGCCTGATGGCATAATATAATCCTTGACAAATAATACAATTTGAGTTCCCGAAACTAAGTATTGTTTGACTCCGAATGAGCCTTGGTTCTTCTCTTGACATCATCCACACCCTCTTTCAAGTGGGGAAACTCTTCCACAAGCTTCTCACCTAATATATCCTGGAGCTTGCTGAAAGCAGTCATCTTACCCTTCAATTTGGCGTTGAACTTGGCAGTCACCTCCACAAACTCTCGAGTGTAGATATCAGGGTTCCTGCCATCCTCAATATACGTCAAAACATCCACAGGTATCGGGTACTGCAGTGTGAACGGGCTGTCCGTGAGTCCAGACAACTGGCTTACTACCTGGTTTGTCTTCTGGACCAAGGCATTCTGAGATTGGGCAGTTCCCTGATTATCATGGACCAAGACACCCAAATCAATAAAGGACTCTACAAGAGACTGGATTCTTGATGCCGTGGAAGCCAAAGCTTCGTGGTTGCCTTCGAACGAAAACTCGGACGTAGTCATGGCCAGAAGTCAACGATCAGTGGGTCAAAGATGTGACAATGAGGCGAGCAACGATATACGAGTGGGTTGTGTGCAGGACGGCCCCTAAGACACCTCTGTAACCGAGAGGACGAAATATTCCAAAGTCCGATCAAAGAGGAAGTTCTAGAAACCAGTTGCAATTGTGGTGCTTTTGGTTGACGCCAGGACTACCATCTGGTGTGTCACGTGGAAGGTGTTTTTCCACATACCGTCATTTTACATTTGGTGAGACGCAGAAAAAAACCATTGGCCTTGTTCCACACTATAGCGCTTTTACACTTGCAACTTCAAGTGCAACCCGTTTTTTTTCAACCCATAGGCGAATACACCAGCATTACATTCGCACACCGTGGCAGGCAGAACATCAGCACTGTCGGATTGGGATCTTGCGCTCCATAATGCAGTTTCCTGTGATACTCCGGTATACACCCACCAAATGGGCAGAAGCCCAGTACAACCGGCCCGTAAATTCGCCCTCCAAGTTCGTCACCCTCAGCTACCAAAACAAGGACGTTGACCTGGCGTCGCCTTCCCCCACCAGAAATGCCTCTGTGCCGTCTCTTGCTCAGCCGATATGTGCGGTTGCACCCACAGCGAGGAAACGATATCTACAGTCATTATCGGCCGAGAGCCTCGAAAAACCAGTACACGAGTCGCTCCGGAAAATGGCTAACTACCAGCACAATGCCGCCATAAAACCTCTTTCTGTGGTGGAGGCAGAGTGGTATCTCGACGTGACTAACGTAGCGCAGAGACTCAAGTTACTACGCGAGACCTATAAAGTCATCAAATCCGTCCGCAAAAAGAAGTTGATGGGAGAGAGGGCCGATTTCAGAAGCCTCTTTGATTTGCTGCTCTCGGGCAACCTCAGTTCCAATCCAGTAGATGATGATAAACACTCGCAGCTCAAATCTGACGATGAAGACGACCCATATACTTCGCTCCATCGGCCACCACCCATTCCCAACAGAAGAGGAAGACCCCGGAAAAAGCGAGGTGTCGACCGTAAACCTCCTATGTCTAGAAGCGATCATAAAAGAACCAGGGCTAGTCTCCGAAGAAATATCACCCCAGATGCGCCTTCTCTGCCTGCAGAGAAAATCTTTCCAGCATCGGAGGTCCCCGGGCAGAAATCAGAAAAGGAAGACTCTTCTTTATCTAGCCAGAATGAGCGGCTGGCCACGCCCAAAAGCCCGCCTCCCAAACCGGCTTCGCGAGTCTCTGGGGTGAGTACTTTACCCAATACCTACAGACAAAAGCATAACCTGGATGTGCCTAGCAGCTCGCCAATTCCCCGAGTTCCCTCCCATGGGGCTTCAACGGGAGGCAATGCCACCCAAAATCTACAGCCTGAATCTTTTGCTTTATACACGAACGAGGATCGCAACCTCATAGAGAAAGTATCCCAGCTGCTCAAAGAAGATACAAGACACGGGGTTCGGGCTTCCAACATACCGCCCAGGCCAAATGTGCCCATGGCAATGCCCATAACAGAACCTCTACAGTTCCCAAATGCCGCTGGGAACCGGATGCTCAATTCTGCAAACAATAAAATGCCCCTCGTAAATAATGACACCAAAAGTGGAGGGGCGCACCGGGCTAGGACCAGTTCATCTGCTTCAGAGATACTAAATGACATCTATAGCCGTGCGGAGCATGCATCAATCATTGCACTGTCGTACGGGAATGTCACGGAGCCCGTCAACGGGGGAAGGGATGACCACGTAAAAGGATACCTGGAGTTGCTTCAGGAACTAGACCAGCATCTATTGAGCGATGCTGGCTCAGCACAAAACGTTGCACCTTATAATCGCCAACCGCACCCTTCTGCACCGGTAGCATACTCCGGCCCACTACCAAGTATACAGCCTGTTAGGCCAAACTCTTCGGTGGTGTTTCCAAAGCAGAAGGATTCCTACCCACGTCCGCCAGCCTGAACAAATATGACGACATTGAAATCAACCTAAACAAATATGGCAAGTTTAAAGCAGACTTACACCAACTACAGTGTGTGCGATTACGTGGCCATGAAATCGCTAGTACTTCTACATGAGCCAGAACTTTAGAGGCTCTAGACCACCCAAAGTCCCGTGTCATCCCTCTCCCGTCTATCCAAACCAAAACTAAAACCACAACCAATACCAATACGACAACCAACGCCATTACCAAAACCATAACCAATACCAATACCAATACCAAAACCAAAAGAAAAAGCGTGTCTCGCTAAACCTCCTGTATGGACATTATGACGTGCGAACCGGCAGGCCGTCAGGAAAAGCCACCTCATTGAGATTTTCCGCTGGCTATGAGTATCGCTGATTCAGACCCATGTAGTGCAGACAGTGCGGACCACAATGTATCAGTTTGGACTGTGCGATACTTGATCGTTTGCTGGTATTAACCCTAGGGGCCGCGCCAAATTCTTTAGTCGTACAATAACTAAATTTCTTATCTAAGCCAAGCCACTGCGCCAATCACAAAGCCTTCATTTCACTGCTACAACCACAAGGCATTTCCGCTGCCCATTCAACCTGTCCTCTTCCGTCGTTACTGCATCCAGACCCTCGCCTTTTTCACCATGCAACGACCTAAAATGAGCCACATGACCACGTCACCCAACTTAACCGGGATAACCTCGAATTGGGAAGGTCACAACAAAGATGCCCAGGGCCCAGAGTCCAGGGGCTTGAAGCACACCATCTCTTTCGATACAGAGGGCACCGACATGGAGTCCAATGCCCAGGTGCTTTTTTCTCAGCTCAAAAACAGATACAACACGGAATATAGAAACATCTACTTTGAGCCGCGGCAAAAGAGCAACCCCAAGTATGAGCCCCGCATCTCCTTCGACACAATTGACCTTCAAATTAAGGATGATGGCGACCCTGATTTTGCTGAAGACGAACATGCATTGTATAGAAAGACTCTCCACCTTGAACCGGACTACCGCCTTGACTCGAGGGGGCGTGGGAGAGACAGAGACTTATTATCCGTTTCCCCTCCAGGCCGTTCACCGGGCTCTTCGCCTAGCAGAATGAAATCTCCTTCTCGAAGGGATATGGCTGCGTTTTTCGGTCCCCCAATTAAGTACCCAACCACCCCAATCGTTACCAGAAGGTGCTCGCTGATTGCTAGAATGCACAAGGACTTTGAGAAACTTTACTTGGGAAAACTCCTCAAGGAAGGCCTCATGCCTATTTTACCTGGCCGAGTCGTCTTACTCTATATCAGTGCCAGAAAACATACATGGGTGGCTATTGACTGGATCATGCAAAACTTTGTTGAGAATGGAGACTCGATCGTCATTGTGGCTTCGCTTCCGCAGCCTCTTGGTAAGTCCAAACCAAAGCGGAAAAATTACCAGAATGAACCATACTTCGCTCCAAAGACTGAGCGTATCAGACAACGCCAGAGGAACCAACCCGAATTCATCAAGCAGATTGCCATGAACATCATGAATTACGCACTTTGCGTGGTGAACCCTAATGTTATTTGTCGAGTGGTGGTGGAAATCGCTGAAGGCAAAACTAAAGATGTCTTGAAGGACATGTATAAGCTTTACGAGCCAAACATTGTTTGTACGGGCTCCAGAACAAACCTGAATAGCAGTACCCCATTGAGATCTTGGGATTCTTCTCGTCTAAGTGATCGTTTAGTGAAGAACTTTCCCCTTCCCGTCATCGTGGTACCTGCATTAAACCTCGGCCAATTTGAAGAGAATTTGAAACTAAAGATCTCGGGAGAAACGCCTGCGCCGCAGGAAAGTGCACCGGAAAGTGCTGAAGAGGAGAAGAAAAGCAATGCGTCAAAAGAATTACTGGATGACTCGGACGCTCAATCTATCTCTGATGAATCGGACGCTCATTCTATCTCTGATGAGTCGTTGAGCAGTGATGCTAGTGCAGACAGTGAATCATCTGCTGGGTCCTACACGTCATTTGATGAGATCGCACATCTTTACACCGATTACAAGTCGAAGGTTGGCCTGTTGGTTGAAGAATTGAAAACAGAAGAGCACAACGAGGACTATTTCGCCAATTTCATGAAGGCCATCTCGGATCAGTCACTTCAGTTCTGTGAAGAGTTGCGTGGAGTGGATCCAGATTTCAAGAGGAAAGGTGCGCTTTTGGCCCGAGAAATTACGGGCTCGAACCTTTTTGGAGCCGTACCATACAAAACCAAATCGTTGTTACCCCCCATCGAAAAGCCTGCCACTCACAGCGGCAGCTCAACCCCAGGAATTTCATACAGCGAGATGAAGAAGAATCTCAAGATAAATGCGGAGAAAGCCAAAGAGAAAGCCAAGTCACAGGGAGAAGACGACGCGGCCAAAACGCCCAAATCCAGGGCCTTAAAGTTCGCAGATAGCGAGAAGCCTAAGCGGGCAACAAAGGCCAAGCCATTGATGAAGTTTTTGTCCAACGAAGACTCTTCAAGCAGAAAGGTCAACATCGCACCTTCGCATTCTCATCCTGATATACGCATCACGCCCGCCTCTGACGATTCCGATAAGAAGCAAAAAAAGAAGAAGAAGAGAAGAAGTTTCTGGAAGATTTTCTAGTCCGCCGCTTGCACCTCCAGAAAGCCTACAGCCCGTACCACATTATCTTTTGCGCAGCTTAATTCATAATACCCATCGAGCCAAGAGTGCATTGCACGGTGTTATACGCGAAAGATGATGTGCGGGAAGGCTAATATTATATCCAAGATTAATTCCGAGATTAATCAAAGTAACCACACATCAAAGGAGTAAATCAAATCAACCACTAAAATCAACAAATCAGCCAATAATCAAAAAAAAATCAACCAATAATCGAAAATTAATCAAAGAATAACCAAACAATGAAATCAAAAATAAGAATGGATCAATAGAAATCTAATTCTATTTAGAGTTTAGTCCCGAGGCTGTACAGTGTTTTTCAAAACTATTCAAACCAGCGCGGCAAAACTATTCAAACCAGCGCGACAAAATATTTCGAACCAGCGCAACAAAATGATTCAAACCACACTAGCAAAATTAAACAAACCAATAATTCAAAAAGTTTCGTACCCCTTCGCACAGTCTTT
>NKZK01000417.1:0-66588 GCA_002370145.1 [Candida] ipomoeae | reverse complement strand
ACTATACACCATATACTATACACCATATCACTATATACTATACACCATATACTATACACCATATCACTATATACTATACTATATACTATACTCTTTTTAAAGTCTAAGTCTAATAATAGCTCACTACACCGAGTCTGACTGTGAGGAGTCTGACTGAGAGGAGTCTTAACAGTGTGCGAATTTGCCAGTGCGAATTTGCCAGAGTGGGGGTGCGAGTCTGACTATGAGAGGAGTCCGACTGAGCGAGAGGGCGAGGGTGCGACGGCCTCGGTTCACGTGCGGATTGGGGTTCCTCTGGGGATTTCCTGCAGGAAAGAGTGATCAGCCAAAAATCTCCCACCCAAACTTCTCCTCAACATTCAACATTCAACATGAGCACACCCAGAGCTAAACCCTGGGAAAACCAAGGAGGAGTTTCGAATATGGCTTCTGCTACGTCTACATCCACGGCTACAGCTGCTGATGGGAATGGAAATGGAAATGGAAATGGCGCCTTGCCTGCAGGACTGCTAGCGGAGTCTCTGATTCCAGAAAGACCCACTTCTCTAGCGGACCCCTCCAGTTCTATGGGTATTGGTGCTTCGGGCGCGGGCATAGGTATGGGCTCGGGGCTCGGGAACACTTATGGCGGCTACGGTTCCTCCCGTTATGGCGGTTATGGAGGATCCGGAATGTACGGATCTGGAATGTCGGGCATGTACGGATCTGGCTACGGCTCCGGCATGTACGGGCTGTCGATGTATGGAGGCGGCTACGGCTCGGGCATGTACGGCTCGGGCTACGGGCTGTCGATGTACGGCTCGGGATATGGCTCCGGAATGTATGGTTCCGGCATGTATGGCTCCAACTACGGCCAGGGCGGCATGAACAGCCCCGGGTTCGGCGAAGGGCCCCAGGCCACGTTCCAGCTTATCGAGTCCATCATCGGCGCCGTCGGCGGCTTTGCCCAGATGCTAGAGGCCACGTATATGGCCACGCATTCGTCGTTTTTCACCATGGTTTCGCTAGCTGAGCAGTTTGGCAACCTTAAAAACGCCTTGGGCTCGCTTCTAGGCATCTTTGCCATCATCAAGTTCGCCAAAAAGCTTTTCTACAAGATCACGGGCCGCACGTACAACTACGGGCTCAACGCCAAGGAGTTCGGCAAGTTCGAGTCCAAGCAGAAGAAGTTGGAGGACTCGTTGAGGCGCAACAACAAGGGTGCACCCCGCATCTCGTTCAAGCCGCTTTTGTTGTTCTTGGCTGCCTCCGTGGGCATCCCTTACTTACTAAGCAAGGCCATCCAGAGATTCAACGAGCAGCAGCAGATGCAGCAGCAAAGAAGGCTCCAGGAGCAGCAGGGCATGGGTGCAGGCATTCGTGGCGCTGTGGATGCCGACAGCTTGGAGTTTGCCAAAGCACTCTATGAATTCAACCCCGAAAACCCCAACATCGAGATCGAGTTGAAGCCCAAGGAGCTTGTGGCCATTTTGTCCAAGCTTGATCCGCTTGGGAACGAGAGCAAGTGGTGGAAGGTGCGTCTGAGAACGGGCAAGGTGGGCTACGTGCCGCTGAACTTCTTGGCCATCATTGAGAGAAGGCGGAAACTCGAGGATGTGCAGCCTCCAACGTCTGTTCAAGGCGAAAACGTTTCCATAGACCCTAAGGTCACCAAGTGAGTCAATCTGTCTAGTCTCTGGTTGTTTGGTCTAGGTTAAAGTCTAGTCTAAATGCATTTGAGATCATTGAACGTTTATGAACAAGTTCGGTGGTTAAGGTCTACAATCTAGATCAGTGTCTATGTCTTCGAGGTCGAGGTCATAAATGGAGGTCTATACAGTCCAAGGTCTAGCTAAATTAAGCTAAGAAGTTGACGTCCCATGTCTATGAAGGAATCAAGAAGACATGAATTGCTGCCTGAATTTATTTGGTTCAGCTACTTTGCAGTTGGTTCACTATGTGCATTGTGCCATCGCCCATGGAAACCCATACCATTCTTAACAGTATCGAGCTCTACAGAGGCATTACGCTCCGTTAGTCTATCCAATGATATCGAAACGGACTGTTACTACGATATAGGCATTATGTTAAGTGATAACAAGTTGAGTCCACTGAATACTGAGACCTTGACTGGATTGACTGCATTGACTGAGTTGACTGCATGGACCAGGACTTGGCTATGATTATCTGATAATCTAGTTCTATTTATCTATAATATACGGCTACCAAAATCGTCCAAAACCGTCCAAAATTGGCTACCAAGAAACAGTCTACTTCTCTCTACGGTTCTCCATTATATGGTTGGTACACGACACCACGGGTAGTGTACTACTTATGTGGACGTTGAAGGTCTAAACTGGTCGATCAGACTTTGACCTCTATTTCTCTATGAGGAGTCATCAGCGAATAAGCATACTAAATCATTGCTGATGAGTAAAAGAGCTCCGATAAATCGAAATATACGCGAGTACACTAGCTTTAATCCATAATGCCAGTGGGATCTATAGTGGGTGCAAACCAATGGGTATATGTTCCATTAGTATATAGCATCTAGGCAAGCTAGCCATACCCAGGCATAAGAAACGCACTCTCATGTCCCTACAACAGTACCTGCGTAACTGCTTGTAGTGTATTGGTTATAGTACATCGATAATGAGGGTGTGGGTTCTGTAGCTAGTATAGTCTAGACCAAAATAATCCATCTGGCCTAGTCTTTCATCCACTTCTTTTTTAATGTTTTTTAATGTTGAGTTTTCACAGACAAAAGAGTTTTCACAGACAAAATAGCCGTTATAATATCGTTATAATATCCTGCACTGTAGTCTTGCCCACAAGTCAGTAGAGGATCTCGTGGAGGTCGGGAACCTGGGGAAGGTCTTGTACTATATCAACGCCAAGCTCATGGAGAACGTTCTTCCCGAACACATCGACATCTATATCACCAACGTCGGGGGCTTTGCTCCGTCCTTCATCTACTCATACTTCACCTTTGGACTACAATAAAGTAGATGATGAATGTAGTAGAGTATACACCAAGTAGTGAGTAGTTTAGTAGTATGGTAGCTTTTAGTAGAGTACAGTAGTTCTGCTAGGAGGTTATTAGTGTAGTACTGTAGTGTAGTACAGTAATGTAAAGTAGTGTAGTACAGTAATGTAAAGTAGTGTAGTACAGTAATGGTGGAGTATTGTAGTATAAGCATAAATTCAGAGCATACACTATTTCCTGTTTCATTATTGTTTCAGGGTTGATTCATGTGTTCGTATGTTTCATTTGTTTCATTTGTTTCATTTGTTTCATTTGTTTCATTTGTTTCATTTGTTTCATGTGTTTTGTTAGATCCACCATAGGCAGGAGAGATTCCCATGAAACAACAATGCACCTCAGGAGTCTAGCCATTGGGGTAAGGGTCTCGACTTATTACCCCACTTCTAGGTTTCTATCCCCGATAGCACCAGATATATGTAGATACCTATAAGCCTGAAGATACCAGTCTACCAGTCTAGAGTAACCAAATATCCATCCTACCCTTCATATACACACGTCTACTAATCCCTAATCCTTTTACTTATTTACTCCTATAACTTATTGACTCCTTTTGCTGATTTACTTCTTTTGCTTATTTACTCCTTTTGCTTATCTACTCCTTTTGCCTATTTACTCCTTTTGCTTATTTATTACGTTTCTAATCAACTAAACTGCATCGTCAGGACGGTTCTGCTCGGACTCCACCTTGGCTCCCTTGTCCTGCAAGTCCTTGTAGCCAGCCGAGTTCTTAACCACCTTGCCCTTGGCCTCGGCCTTGTCCTTTGTCTTTGCAACCAAATCCTTGGCGTTTTCCGTGGCGTTCTCCGCCTTGTTGATACCATCGGCCAACACTTCTCCGGCCTTCTGGTTAGCAGTAGACGCAGCACTAGCTGCAGCACCCTTGGCCTTTTCAGCAGCGTCCTTGGCCTCGGCACTATTGGTGGGCGTGATGTTCTCTGCCTTCTTGATTCCGTCGGCCAACACCTCCCCGGTCTTCTTGTTGACGGTAGAAGCAGCGTTGGCTGCGGTTTCTTTTATCTGGTCTGCAGAAGGAGTAGCCTTTTCCGTCTTGTCGATGGTGGATGCCAACACCTCGCCTGTTTTTTTGTTTGCTTTGTCCAAGACATCTTTTGCAGCATCCACAATGCCGAAGTTGGCTCTGGAAATCGTCAATGTTCTGGAGGGAACGGAAGGGAGTGTAGCGACTCTAAGGTTTCTAGCAGCAAGACGAAACATATTGTGTTTTTAAGTGATGTGTTTGTTCAGTGATGTGTTGTTCAGTGATGTGTTCTATTTAATTCGTGTTCAATAAGAAGAGTATTGAGTGAATCAAAGAATGTGAGGAGAGAATGAGAAAGTGGGTTAGGGGGAGTGGGCTGCTTTATATACACCGGGCATGGTCATGTGTGGGGCAGTTGCGAATCGTGGTATACTTGCTATGATGTAAGATTGCTTAAAGGGCGGAGGGTGCAGGACAAACAAGCGTGTTTCACCTAAAATTTTTAGGGCCTGTATATAAATACCCCTTTCCTGAACCCATTCCAACTTCCTAATACAGCCTCAGGTGTTGAGGAGACTGGGAAATGTCCACTCAGCCCGAAGGTTGCTGCTGGCCATTGTGCAGGTTTGCGGTCCAGGTCACGTGTCGCAATTCGCAACCATTCCATGGAACCTCTAAAAGAATCCATCGCGCGCCTCCACTACTCTATACCAGTCCACACTACAGTATTACACCAATACACTAATATTCTACACTATAATACTATAACACTAATATTCTACACTATAACACTATAATACTATACTATTACTGACACTTCTAACACTTCTGTATAGTAGTAAGTAGTTTAACACATGAATAGGAGTTGATCCCCAGCTTTGCGCTTCACTCTCTGCCATTCCCCCATATCCTCCGGAAACACAAGGACATTCGCTTCCGAGCTGTGCAACAAATCTCTGTCAACATAAACTCGCTAACCGGTTTCCCAGACGCTAGAAATTCCCATGTACTTGCTAACAAGAATCTAACATAGTAGAAGTAGCGTAGTAGGAGTAATGATATGATACTCAGGAACGATATTCAGATCTGATACTGTACTTCCCTTTGAAATTTAAGGACTAGTTCGAATACATAAGAGGGAAATCTTTTCTATACAATATTTGAATTGAGGATTTCCACCTTGAACTCTATTACTCACTAGACTGTAATGCCATACTATACCATAATACCATACCATACCATACCTAATACCCAATGTCAGAATCATTATGCGACCTGCGGTTTAGCCTGTTTTCGCCATGTGTCTAGGCTTCTCTGGTGTGTGGCATAAGAATCTAACAAATACCATGATACATTATAGTCACATAATAGAGTACTGCCAATAGTATGGGTGAATGAGAAGTACCAGGACTATGACGAGAGTATTAGGGTTTTTAGGTAGTAGACCACTAGTAGTATATTAAGAGTATATTAAGGAGTAGTATATTAGTAGTATATTATGTAGCAGTATATTATGTAGCAGTATATTATGTAGCAGTATATTATGTAGCAGTATATTATGTAGTAGTATCACGTGACACTCCCATAAGGTGAAACTTTCAAAGACCAGAATTAATCACTGAAATACATCAAGTGGTTCCTTATATTTCTTATTGTCTTATCCATATATTATTTAGGTATTAAATGAATCTATAAATGTGTAGTAAGAGATTTCGGAATGTAGTAAAACCCGTACACCACTTCACGGGAAGTTCACTGTAAATTGAAATTAGAAAGACAAATATCTATGAAGCAGCTACAAAGACTCAAATGGGAGTAAATAATGTGCTTCTATAGCTTACTTTTGAAGTTGTCCTCTGTGATACTGACTAAATCTACAATGTACCTGCATATAACCCCACCATAATTAAATCCGAAGTAATAATTGTTTAAATCTAGATTAATTGAATTCAATACACAAATTCATAAGTTTAATGAGAATATACAAATTCCATTATATAACAGGCCTAATTACTTCGTGTTCTGGCTATGGCTGGAACAGGGTGCGTGCAGTCTCTATCATAAAGCTCTTGGCCTTGACAAAGTACACCACAAAGTTAGGTACTCCCCAGCCAAAGAGTATACCCACTCCACCATTACGCGAGATGGGAATCACGTAGGTATTATCCACGGGCTGGTAGGGACCTGCATCCAGCGCCGGTTTAGAGAAGAAGCTCTTTATGTAGGGAAAAAAGCCCTTTGGTTCGGTGCCTCCGTTCAACCATTTCTGGAAGGTCTGGTTAAGCCTTGCCGTTTGGCCCATCTTGATATCCACAATGGTCAGGCCGCTTCCGGAAACAATATCGCCAAAAGCAGCAATGTTGGAGTGGCCGTCCACCAAAAGCGCTTTGTTGGTCACCACATAGCCCTTTTTGTCCTTGATGGACTCGGGAAGATATTCCGAATATGGCTTGGTGACATAACACTCGAGGATGAGGTCGTATGCAGTCTCAGTGCCCACATTGGGGCCTTTCTCCACCACCAAAGAGTCTTTTCCATCTTCTGAAGAAACCCTTTTGATATATACACCCAGAATAATGTTCACTCCAAGTTTCTTCAATTTTTCGCTGGCACCAGACCCTAAGGATGGAGGTAACCCAGCCAAAACAGAGTGTCCTGTATATAAGTCCACCTCCACGTCAGGGTATTCATTAGCAATCTCGCCTGCGGTTTCCACGCCTGTAGGGCCGCCTCCAATGATGGCCACCTTCTTTGCAGTTTTCAATTTCGAGCTTGCATGTTTGATTTCCTTCTGGGCTTCAGTATAATCGAGGTTGATTTTGAACCCTGCCCACGCGGTCTGTGTGCCGGACGCAACGATAAGAAAGTCATAGTTAATTTCTCCCGACTCCCCAGAGGCACTGGAGTAGTGCACTAAATTAGCCTCGGGCACCACTTTGGTGGCGGAACCCAAAATAAATGTCCCCTTGCCCTTGGAGTTGTCCTGCACAATGTCCTCCACCGCAAACACCGTCTTCTCCTGTAACTCCGGCTGCACCACCAACCGAGGCGCAGCCACATTGAAGTACGCGTGAGTGGAGGGAGAAATCAACGTGATGGAGGCCAAAGGGTCGTGTTTCGCCACCACAGAAACAGCTATAAGTCCAGCATAACTGCCTCCTATAATAACAACCTTTGACATTAAATATTTAAAGAGCTAACAACTAACAGAATTAAAACTAACAGAATCAACAATTAACAGAACTAGAACGTACAGAACTAACTGAATTGAACAGAGGCTAAATAGAAATTAAAGGGGTGCTGAATTACTAGGAAGTGGAGGTGCGGAAGGGCTCCTTATATAGTGAGGTTATTTTGGTAGGGGCGAAAATGGAGGGCGAGACGGAGGAGTGCGGAAAAACGTTTCAGCCATGTGCGGCTTACATCTTGCGGCTTGCGGCTCCTCCCCTCCGCGTTCCCCCGTACTCCCCGTCCATACAGCCATACAGCCATACAGCCATACAGCCATAGTGTCTGTCATACAACCATTAAGTCAGTCAATGTCTGTCAGTGTCTGTCAGTGTCGGTCAGTGTCGGTCAGTTAATCTCACACTAGTGATCATATGATTTGATAAGCAAATTATTATTGGCCTAGAGTTAAGAGATTCAGATTCATAGAATCATTAATAATGGATTCACGGGTTTATGTTTATGGTTTGGTTGATTGTATTGATTTATGGTATGGTTTGGTAGTAGGGCAGGCCTGGTATGGTGGTGTGATTCGCGGGATCTGGAGCCGTGTGTGAATTACTAATCATAGACACACACTGTGGCTCCAGCACCGATTGGGATGTGATAAGAAATATTAGTCAATTTTTCTTATTTTAGTCAATTTTACTAATCTGTCCATTGAGTTATTTCTGTTCATTGAGTGATTTTCCATTGAGTGATCCCTGTCGATGGAATAATTTTCCTATTTCACTTCTGTACTCCATTCTGCACTCAATTTGATTATTCCTCAAGGAGAGATAAAAAACGGTAGCATGGTGTAGCAGTGTAGTAGTGGCGTGGTTAGTATAGTAGTATATAGTATATATTGGTTTGGGCAAACTTAATACAGGTTACAGGTTACTGTCTAGCTGAATACAGACTGCATCGAATCCAACACTAGTCAACTAGTCAGCTGGAACCGATCTAAACAAACTATCCATTCAAGTCTAGTCAGCTACCTAATGATTTGTATTGCTTGTGGATCTTAGGGCCATGAAAATTTGCTACTCCAATAGTTAACATGTACTTAAGGTTCCAGCGTGTCTTACTGAGATGACCAAAAGCAATCAATGTCCCTTTGTATATAGCCATAGGTCTATGAATTCCTTGTCTACTACTGTACTGTCTATTATCATTGCTTTAGTATTACGATGACACAAATTACTGGCTACTACAGACAACACAAATTACTGGTTACTAGGGATTACTCAAATTACTGGCTACTGTTGAGTAGCTGACTACTGAATTAATGATCTACTAGCTTGATACCCTTTGGTCCGTTGTGTTGTGTTGTGTTTTGTTGTAGTATGTTGTAGTGTGGTGTCTATGCTGCGTAGTGGTACTCAGTCTTATACTTACTGTCTGATACTTACTGTACAGTAGCAGACTCTACTATTGTAAAACTGTTCTGTTTATTTTGCTTAGTGAGGCTTTAGTGTCACTCTATGACTTTCCATTTTAGGAAATTCCTGGTGATTGTATTTTTTGTGTACTCACTCTTGGGTAGTTGTTCACACTATATCATTGCTTCTTTGTTTTTTCGCAGCAATACATGTTCTGGACAAAAATCTACAATGGGGACAAAAATCGAAAACACAATAAAAGTGCTTGGAATTGAGGGAGCCAACACTAAAGCTTCTTTTCTTTGATTTCATCCTTTTGAATTGGGAGAAAAAGTTTAAAGGTGGATTTTTACTCCGGACTGCATATAATCATAGTCTAAACACGCCTTATTCTCCATGACCAAAAGTGTTGTGAGCTTTTGGACGAGATATACCGGTAATTGTTCTTAAAAAGGATACGATGAAGTTCTTTTTGACCCACAATTGAACTTGTATGGGAACTAAAGGTTTCTTGGAGATCCCTACTCTATATGCAGGACACAAACAATTTCTCTATCCTCCATTTCCCAAAGTATCCAACCACCATCTATTATCCAGTGATATCACTCTTTGTCGAGTCTACATAATATACTGCATACTATATTATACTGATACTCTGCTATGGTCTATACACCCATTCTGTGTCCCTAGACAGTCTGCTGTGTGTTGGAACACGCGACATGTGCCTGATGAACTTGAGAGATCAGGACATGTGCAGGTACTGCATGTTCATGAGAAGGCATCCAGATGAAACAATGATGGGTATTGTTGAAGAGATACAAAGGTAGAGCCAAGCCTCAATGGGTTCTCGTCTAGCTCTCGTCTAGCTCTCGTCTAACTCTGGGCATTGTCTTGGAGAAGACAATGTAGGTGAGAGAGATTGATGAAGGAGAGAGATCGTTTAGGAGTCCCGGGGACTAACTACATATAGAGAGGATCCCGCTCAGATCTGAGCGGTATCAATTGTGAAACAGAAGTCACGAACTCACTACTTTACATAGCAATAGAGTTACAAGACAGATGACAGATATGATTACCCAAGTCGCTCATTTGATAGAGTTATTGAAGTCCAATCATGTATCAGTTCCTCTGTACCAGAAGGTACTTTCTAACGCGCAACACTGTGGACCACATAGATACACCCGTTATACATAAGCCATTTTGGCAATAACTAATTCTTTTCATGATAAAAGAATGACAATTTGGCAGAAGTTCTTCCATCCATAGTAGACAGAACTGACCATCATAACAGGCTATTGACAGACTATCATGACATTAACAAAAAGATGACAGACTATCATGACCATTAACAGAATAATGACTGACTATCACATGACCATCATGACATTAACAAAAAATGACTGACTATCAGATGAAGACGGTCACTTCTTTTTCTTGACCAAGCCGTTGATGTTGTTGACTGCAGGACGCTTCTTGACCTGAAGCACATTGACCAGAGTGGGTTGTGGCCCTGGTTGTTGGGGTCTTTTGGCCTCACGTGTGCCAGTAATATGCAGCACTTGGAGCTTGACCTTTTGCCGAATACACAACTCACCGAGTCCATGGTCCCACACCTCCTGTATATCGTCTAGCTTGCTGTAGTCGTGTCCTTTGACATAATCTCGGAGCTTCTTGTACTTTTTCACCGAAACAAGCGTGGAATTTTGGAGAAAGTCTGCGGTACGGGTTTCCTGTACAGAAACCGAAGGGCCTTCTGCCCCAATGATGCCCACCACGTTGCCTAGACGGAATTCCTGCCTGTACCCGAGCTCGTGCCAGAACTGGGCGACGGTCATATGCAGTACGCGGTTTTCCACCACCAAGTGTTCAAGAAACCGACCCTTGGGGTCATCTGGAAACACAGGGATGGTTTTGAGCACGTCCGCTTCCAATGGGTAGATGGCGCCCACAGAACATCCTGCAGGCAAGAGACGCCCCACGGCATTGGAGTCGGACCCTGGAATATCTGCCTTAAATTCCCATTTTTTGTATTTCGACACGACCTTCTGTAGCACAACAAGCCACCATTTAAAGAGAGTGTTCCCTGAAGCCACGTGTTTCCCCGGGTTTTTCTGTGAGTCGGGGAAGAGGTATGCGTCTGCAGCCCTGGTGAACATGGAGATCTTGATGGACTCGGAATGAGTTTCCGGAAGCGGAAGTTTCTGCACCGGTTTTCCCGAGACTTCATAAGCAACCACCGGGGTTTTTCCTTTTTGGGCGAAATCCCGGCCCATCCTGCGTAGATCATTCACCACCGAGTACTCACTAACGATGTCATTTTCCCCACCATCGTTCCCACCTGCCTTGACCCCACTATTCTTCCCGTCTACCTTAACCGCAGTCTCATTCTCCCTTTCGTCCTTTTTTTCCGGCTTCAAACCCCCAATTTCTCCATCTGGGCCTGTTTCAAAGTACACCTCCGGGCCTAGACCCAAGAGGAGATCCAAATACCACTCCATGACCGTGGCTGCCGAGAATCGTCCTCCCAACCCAGTCGTATCGGCCTTGGGCACAAAGATCTGTCTTGTCATGTGTTGGTTGAGTACCGTGAAGTACACGTAGACCTCCACGCCAAAAACAATGGCATGGGCCGTGTCGTCGGCCAAAAGCAAGAGGTGTTTCGCCTTATACGACAAACCAGGGGATGCGGTGGGCGCCTTAAATTTATAGGCATTGGTGCGGAGATGGATCCACGAGTACGTGTGTCCGTTGGGGAGTCCCGAGGCGAGTTCGACCATGTGTTGGAAGATGAGTGGGTGTCGCGTCTGCTGCACGCGCGCATCTTTTGCACCCATCTCAAAGCCAGAGATGAATATTGAGATGAAGACTGAGTACGAAGCGTGCAATAATATGGAGACGAAGATGGAGATAAAGATTAAGATGGAGATGGAGATGAAGATGGAACAGCTATGAAAAATGCATACAAATTTCGGCTATGGAAAACAATATCACGGTGAAAGTATGATACCTCGGAAATCTCCCTCGTTATATGGGAGCCCCATTTCCACGCACTGTCACCGGAGATACACCGCAAGTCAGGGCTTCTACGGAACACTCAGTTCCAAATGGAGGTTCACAGCTGCTGAACTCAAGGATTATAATATTCATTAATTTTTTTTAAGAACTTTTCTCAGTAGGAAAAACCGCTCCTCTACCTCAGAATGGTGGAGAGAGTCTCCATGCCTCGCGCATAGTTTCACGGTAGTCTTATAGAGTCTCATATAATCTTACTAAAATTTTACTAAGATTTTACTAAGGTTTCACTAAGGTTTTACTAAGGTTTTACTAAGGTCTTACTAAAGCCTTATAGCTCATAACTTATAGTCTTATAGCTGCTGTTAGATCCACTATAGGTAGGGCCCTGCCTATAGAGGTATCATGAAGCCTACGTCGTCCGATCCTAAGAATGGCCATTGCAAACGCCGTATCATGACCATCGGCCATCAATGTACGAAGTACCATGATGGTCCTTCAGAATATTCTAGAACAAACCTCACCATTGATCAGATGGAGAGTTTTTCGATGTCACGTTTCTCTCCTTAGATATATGAGCCGCTCTGGTTCCTCTCTTTGAGAAACCATCAACGAACATAGTATCAGTAAGGCCTAAATGTATCAAAGAACATAACAGCTTCTAGTCTTATTGTCTTATTGTCTTATTGTCTTATTGTCTTATTGTTAGATTCTTGTTAGCACGTAAATTACCTAGACTTGTATTCGTTGTTGAGTCCCCGAAGGGAGGAATCGGGCTACTTAAGTAGTTGGTAGCGGGTCCGTCTAGTCACCATTGTTCTAGCTCATCACATTATCCTGTCACCTCGGGTTTATCACATTCCACCCTGTTATCTCGTACAATAGTGGTTGAGGGGCGGCGTTATGGGATGGTCATTGCTAGGATTGGACAGCGTAGGCTCAAATTACCTCAATAGGTAGAGCACTGTCTAGGGTGGATGGAACAGTAGTAGTCTCAGATTTGTAGTAGTCTTAGATTTGTAGTAGTCTTAGATTAGTATAGTGTTAGATAAGCATAGTGTAAAATTAGTATAGTGTTAGATAAGTACTAGTCTTAGATTTGTGTAGTGTTAAGTTAGTAGTGTTAGAGCCACTATAGGTAGGACACTACGTATAGAGGCATTTTGAAGCCTACGACGTCCGATCCTAACAATAGCCATTGCAAACGCCGTTTCACGGCCACCGGCCATCAATGTACGAAGTACCATGATGGTCTTTTCGAATATGCCAGAACAATCATCACCATTGTTCTACGGGAGAGTTTTTTCGAATGCCACGTTTCTCTCAAAGTTATATAAGCCGCTCCGGTTCCTCTCCTTGAGGAATTATCAACGAATACAAGTTTAGGTTAGCAAACGTTATCAAAGAACATAACAAGTAGTATATAGTGGTAGAATTATTCCTGGTCCAATACCTGATTTTTTATTTAATCTTATTAGTGTTCACTTTTCATTATTGTTCATTGTTCATTTTTCAGGGCTAATTTCCTGTCTATAAAGAAGAAATCATAGAATCTATATTATAGATTCTTGGCGGACGTGAAGCAGGGCTCGGGTGCGACTGACTTATCAGTGGCTTATCAATGCGTGCTCTAAATAGTATTTCAGTGCGAGGTGCAAGGCGCGAGAGTAGCACTAGTGCTTATCAGTGCGATATGCCAAGACTTATCATGGATTACCAAGAATTTCTTTAAGGAGCTAGCTTATGAACCTATCAACGTTCCAATCAGAGTACAAGAGTGACCTAAATGTGGTATACAATAGATACAGTATACAGTAGATACAGTATACAGTAGATACAGTAGAGTAGATACATTAGAGTAGATACAGTAGTACACTGTAGCAGCTGTGGTGAGCTCTGGTAATATAGTAGATACAGTAGTCTATACAGTACTAATATATGTAGATACAGTAGCAAATGTGGTGGTAACTGTGGTACCAAGATCCAACAATATATGTAGTACTATTTTAGTACAGACAGGAGTTTACACAGTAGCATTAGACAGTAATACTCTTTCAGTGATGGGTAATAGCACTCTTTTAGGGATAGGCAATAGCTGTAGTGAATTTATACAGTAGATAAAGTAGTCCGTACAGTAGTGTACAGTAGTACGCCTACAGAAGACAATCCCAGAAGAATACTTCACCTCGCTACCAAACGACGTTAGACTCAAACGGTACAAAGACGGGTCAGAACTAGTCGAAGTGGAGGAAATTCTAGGACATAGGAAAGTCAGCCGTGGCTACCTTTTATCTGTACGTGGCAGACGTACAGCAGAACACCCACAAGGTGAAATTATTAAGATACGAACTGGAAACTTGAGGTCAACCGCACCCCAGGTCTACCGGTAATATGCTCAAAAATATGGCCTTCCAATGCCCAAATAAATCGACATCGAGGCTGGAGGGAATGTAAGATCCACCATAGGTAGTACTCTAACTATTGAGGTATTATGAAGCCTCTCTGCCCGATACTAACAATGTCCATTGTATAAGGCTTTCTAACCAGCCATCTACCAGCCACCTCTTCTCTTGAACAGTTATATATGCAGCTCCGATTCCTCCTTTTGAGGAATCATCAACGAATAAAGATAACTTAGTACTGAACGTCACAACAAGAACCTAACAACTATAGTACCATACTAGAACTCTAGTGCAGACCACTATAAGTCTGGTTTTGCTACTATAGTCCCACTACTGCCACACTAAATATACTAGTATACTGACAGCTATATACTGACAGCTAGTATACTGACAGCTAGTATACTGACTACTCTATGAATAATGTACTTGAACTCTCGGGATAAGGCATAGAGTAGGGAATGAGGTGTAGTGGTATGGTGGTGTATTACTGGAGTATAAGCTTTAAGTATTTGAAAACTTCCTCTATACTGTATTACTTTATCCTTGACTGTGACTCTTGTTTGGTAAGAATTACCTGTACTATTCTGGTGTTGTGCTATTATACCTGCATATTGGTCCTTATGACACTTTCGTACTGCCCATTCAATCAAATTGAAAGATCGTCGATGGCCAGAAAGGGTTTGGGAGAGACTTCCAAGATGGCTTTCCACCGACTTGAGACACGGGAACCAATCGTTTCCTGGTCCAATGTCTTTCAACGAGAAGAAATCTTACTTCCACAAGCTCGTTGGTATTGGGTATAAAGAGATCGAAGTAGCAGTCCCTGCAGCTTTTCAAGTTGACTTTAACTTCACCAGATATGCCATTGAAAATGCTCCAAATGACGTCAGCATCCAAGTCTTGTCACCTTGCAGAGAAGAGCTTATTAAAAGAACAGTCGAGTCATTAAAAGGAGCAAAGCGATCAACTGTCCATATATACTTGGCAACTTCAGCCTGTTTTAGATGTCAAAAGATGAATGCAAAAAATTAGCGGTCAGATGTGCAGCTTTAGTTAGATCTCTTACATATCATTTGCTTGCGCAGAATACAACTTGCCTGCATGGCTCGCTCTGCACCCCGTCCCCTAGGTCTAGGCACAACACTGTCCTGGAACTAAACTTGAAACCAGATATCGCGAGTAATAATTGGGCTAGAGAACAACTAAATTGTATTATGTTCGATACTTTGGGTGTACCAGAACCCTAATTCGATGTCCGCTTCTGACTTACAACAGAGCAATTAAAGCTCTAGTCCTAAAAGGGAATGTATCGTCAGAAACAGGAGTAATATATCAAATGATATAGGTAAGATGCGGGCTGATAATCGGAAAAGTTTCTAGTCTGTTTGTTCCTTTGGCTCACTAGCGACTTTTCGGATATAGGGGATATTAGATAATCTGTGGGTATGTTCGTGGGGATCTACAAGAACTCTTGTTCTACATGTAAGGGTCCACTAAAGACGCATTCGTGTTTCGTGTTTAATTTAAAATCACCATATTTTACATCGTATTTTAAAATAAACGTATTTCATGGTTAAGATAAAATACACACCCCAATAATTTTACTGTATTGTCCAGTTTGGCCATTGGTACTAGACTTGCCCCAGACGACTGCGCATACACTACTGGGGCTGGAGTATGCAATTGTCCTGTACTGGACCGTATGTCCTGGGTATAGGAAATTTCTGGATCCACATGGATTTCTGGTCCAGTTTTACACGTCAACAATAACCACCGTGCAGTCCTAGTCCCACCTCCTGAGTCCTACCTCCTAAGTCATATAGTCCTGAGTCATACATCGTACAGTGTTGTATACTATGCAGTCCTCCGTCCTGAGTAATACAGTTGAGCCATAGTAAATCATGGCACGATGTTATACGGCTTTAAGACCGAGACATTTTAGACAGATCTAAAAGTTGCTTTTGTTCAAAAGTCCACTGTGCTGTGCCTGGACTAAAACTAGTGTTATGTTGTTGCACGTGATATGACATGAGCCCATCGGGGGTTATTGTTGCGCATTTATCCTGTGCCTGCATATAAGCACACACAAAGATCAATTGTTCGGTTTATACTTGTCTTTTCACAAGATTGAAGGTGGAAAAGCTCGCCTATGACCTTGTTATGATTCCAATCTTTTCATAATTTTGATAAATTGATGGCGTACTTCTCTTTAAGAGTGCATACTAGCTCCATGTACAGCTTGAATGCAGGCCAGACATAAAACCCTTGCACCTTGGCTTGTCGTAGCCTTGGGGAAAGTAACTGATGGTCTCGTACAACCGTAAATGCAGCAATGGTAGGAAGGCTATGTTTAATTACCCGTGCAGACATGGCTTATATGCAGACACAGCTGATTTTCTTCCAATGTCTTTGCATTCCAGTCACGGCAATGGTACTGCCTTATTGCAGAATATGGAGTGATATTGACATTAGCTGTTAATGAAATCACTTGACACTAGTGAATGGCTTGAAGAAGTTTGCGGTGGAGTGGGTGCAAACCTCGGAACTGGAGGAGATCGCGAGAGCACACCCGTACACCCGGAAACCTCAGCAGAAAAAGGGCCAACGCAAAGCACCCATTTCCTGAGTAATCTTAATAATATTAAATTGGCTGGGAAGGTGGAATTCCGGACTTCACAACCACCCAATTTTTTGTTGAAAAAATCTCCATGGCTTGTACTGTTGCAGATACGGGATTGAGAGAACTGGCCGCATCCCAATTCCGGGGTCTCCTACCATAATCCCAAACAATGTATGCTAGACCAGCTACCACCACCAGAGTATAGTTGCCCAAAATTTCAGAAAGGCAGTGACAGTATGGTAGTAGACTGTATGGTGGACTGTATAGTGGACTGTATATTAGACTGTATGGTGGACTGTAGTAGACTGTATAGTAGACTGTATCGTTACCGTATCGTGAGTGTATCGTGAGTGTATCGTGAGTGTATTATACTGGACCAAGCCATATTATACACCCAGCCTACACCCAGCCAGGGTACAGGATCACCACCACCACATACTCCAATATACACTATCCCAGACCATATTATACGCTACACTATAGTAGTGTTACCGTTACAGTGAATAATATTTTCCCATCTCCATGTGGTAATAATGCTCGCTGACACTGCATGAGCCTATTGTTAAATGCCCTCTATACATATTTTATGCAGGTGTGGGGACAGGAAAGGAAATGGCGGCCAGGCATCATGACCAGACCCCGCTTTGGCCACGCAAGGAGTAGCAGCAAGCAGTAGTCCGCTAAGAAACTCAGCTTAAGTAGAAATTAGTAAAATACTGTTTTTCTTTGCTGCTTCTTTTCTTTGCTGCTGTTTATGGAAAGTGGGAAGCGTGGACCAGCATACCAGACCGTGCATATGGTATGTGCACGCCCATTGTGGATCTAAAATTCCCCAGTAATTAAGTCCGATTTCTCAATGGCCATGTATCAATGTACCAATTTACCAATGTATCAATGCACCGCATGTGCGAAGATGCCACGTCATTATGACGCAACCATTCAATTTCCATTCAGGTTTTATTCAGGTTTCATTCAGTTTCCTGTACTAAATACAATTAAGCTGCGTAGATCCAGTCTAGGGTCTAGATTCTATACAATAATCTAACCACTCTATAGTTAGTCCATGGTAATTTAGTTCTGCCTTTTGACTTTTGTCTTTTTGTCTTTTTGTCTTTTTGTCTTTTTGTCTTTTTGTCTTTTTGTCTTTTTGTCTTTTTGTCTTTTTGTTTTTGTCTTTTTGACTGTCTTCTGTCTTCTGTCTTCTTGTTTTTGTCTTTCTGTTTTGCTGTAGTTCTGTCCTCTATCCTCTATCCTATGTCGTCTGTCGTCTGTCGTCTGTCCACTGTCTCTCTCTCTTTCTGTCTCTCTTTTTCTCTCTCTCTTTCTGTCTCTCTTTTTCTGTCTCTTTTTCTGTCTCTCTTTTTCTCTCTCTCTTTCTTTTTTCGCCTATAGACAGCAAGTTTAAGAGGAGCCAAGAAAGAGACCAGGAAAAGACAGCATATGATGAAATGAAGCAGGACAACAAAACAATAGGAAAAAAGAAACAAACCCCATGCGTGTCCAACAAAACAATACGACTGGCACTGGGCCAGGAGTGCGGCTGAATAATAGATCACGCGGACCCACCCCAACTCCCCATACATAATACCCCATCTAACGTACTTCAACCACCACCAACATTGTTAGCCACTTCCATATGGGGTGGTTTTTTTTTTTTTTTTTTTTTTTTGCTTATCAAGTGTATAGTTGAATAGTGCAGGGAGAATGAATGACGGACCAAAAACGGCAGACCGGGAGAGAGTGGTTATAATTGAGGGAGAGCAAAAGGGGGAGTATTATTGCGAGACAACTAGAATTAGAATCAGATTAATTTTGGTTCAGGTTAATTTCAGGTTAATTTCAGGTTAATTTCAGGTTAATTTTAGGTTGATTTTAGGTTAATTTTAGGTTAATTTTATGTTAATTTTAGGTTAATTTCAGGTTAATTTCAGACTCGGTTCCGATTGCTTCCGATTGTTTCCGATTCGGCTCCGATTGCTTCATATTGTTTCCTATTGTTTCAGATTTGGTCCAGATTTGGTCCAGATTTGTTTCAGATTTGTTCCAGATTTGTTTCAGATCGTTTCAGATCTAGTCTCATTCACTAGTTCCACTTTCAGTGGAGACACAAGGCTGCTAAATTAGCAGGGGAAGTCGTTATTTTGGGCTTCGCGCTAACAGTTTTAACTTGCCGGTTTGGGCTTATCAAGCACGCGGATAGCCTGCAGTCGCGGACACTGTCTGCAGGAAACTGCGCTAGATCCTAAACCAGTTTTCTATCTACACTCCCTGCAGAAGGCCGCGTGGTCACTGGGGTCTTATCGCCTCTATAAGTAGCGTGGAATGCCGTGGTTGTTAAGGCATCTCTGTTTTTGCCAGAGACTTTTGTTTGCCCTAGCTCCGCTATTCCGACTTTCCTTTGTGAAACTATTGTTAAACTCGCCCATCGTTTTTGCGGACTGCAGGCTGCCCCCTCTGAAACATTTCTGAAACCTTTAGATTGTCTTTTGTGAGACTTAGAATAGGCTCAACTAAACGAGACTAAAACGGCTAAGAGAGCTAAAAGAACTAAAAGAGAGTGAGAGTGAGAAAAACCTGAAACTCAAATAGAAAGTGAAACATTCTGGAGATCTGAAACATTTCTGAAACAAGTCTGAAACGTTTTGGAATTCTGAAATTCTGAAACAGTCCTGAAACTCTGAAAATCAGAAAAACCTAAAAAATTAGAAAACTCACTATGTCGGACTTGGAGATTAATCCGTTAAAGTCCAAGATCCGTGTGGACGATCTCCGTATCCAGTCGGTGATGTCAGGGCAGAATATCGTGTTGAACATCGACCACGAGGTCAACCCCGACGAGGCCAAGATCTTGAGTTTGGGGTATAAGCAGGAATTCGACCGTGAGTTCAGTGCGTTTTCCATTTTTGCGGTATCGTTTTCCGTTTTGGGGTTGCTTCCTTCTATCGCGGCCACTTTCGATTACCAGCAGTTGGTGGTTGGAATCTCGCCCATCCCGTGGATTTTGGCCATGGTAGGAGTCATTTCCGTGGCCTACTCTATGGCAGAGGTGGCCCTGGCCTTCCCCACATCTGCAGGAACGCCGTATGCTGTGTCACAATTGGCACCCAAAAAATACTCTGCACTCTTGACGTTTATCACGTCCTTCTCCAATTGGATGTGTCAGATCACCGCTGCTCCCTCGGTCAATTATTCCGGCGCATGCTTGATTTTTTCCATGGTCACGTTTCAAACCGGCTTTGTTCCTTCAACCGGCCACATCTATGCCTTGACCACCGCCATTATGCTCATGCACCTGTTCATTGCGTCGCTCCCCACCAGGTATTTGGCCCAATTCAATAATGTGGGCACCTGTATCAATATGCTTTTTTTGGTGATTGTTTTTGTCATGATCTTTGCTTGCAATGATAGAACCAATATATATGGCGGAAATATTCCCAAGTTCAACTCCAATGCGACTGCATGGGGCTTGAACAACCAGACGGAGTTTCCCACTGGTGTGGCCATGTTGGTTTCCTTTATGGGGGTCATTTGGGCCATGTCTGGTTACGATTCGCCCTTCCACTTGGCGGAGGAATGTTCTAATGCAGCTATGGCTGCTCCTAGAGCCATTTGCTTGACTTCCACCGTGGGAGGAGCCGTTGGGTTCTTCTTTATTTTGGCCATTTCTTATACGTTGGTGGATTTGAAGGCCATTCTGAAAGATACCTTGCAGCTAGGCCAGCCGTTTGTTTCATACTTGACTCAGATCATGGCCCACAAATATGTGGTGTGCTGTACGGCCTTGACCATTGTTTCCTCATGGTTCATGGGGGCCTCCTGCATGTTGGCTGCATCCCGGGTCACCTTCTCTTATTCCAGAGACGGCATGTTCCCTGGGTCCAACATCTGGAAAACCGTCAACAAGGGCACCAAGACGCCGATCTATGCAGTGCTCATCAATACGTTCTTGGGCCAACTATTCCTCCTTTTAATGTTTGCTGGCGAAACTGCAATTGGAGCGATCTTTTCTGTGGGAGGAATCCTGGCGTTTGTTTCGTTTGCCATGCCCACGCTCCTCAAAATCACTTATGCTCGGAACTTTTTCCAGCCCGGGCCCTGGAACCTAGGCCGGTACTCGCTTCCGGTGGGCCTCCTCTCGTGTGCCTTTGTGGCCACCATGATCCCCTTTTTGTGTTTCCCTACAAGCAAGGGCGAGAACTTGACGTCGGACTCCATGAACTGGACCGTGGTGGTGTACTTTGGTCCCATGCTCATGTTCATTGTTTGGTTCTGGTTGGATGCGCACAAGTGGTACGTGGGCCCAAGACCAAACATCGACGAGTACATCTGCCACGATACCAAGCCCACGGTGATCGACGGCTTGAAGCGGTCCTTCCCGGACACTGGCAGCTCCACGCTGTCCAACGAGAGACCCCAGAAGGTCTCCGAGATACACATTGCGAAGCTGTAATCCCGGGCAATTCAAAATTCTCATTCACTTTGTTCAATCATCTTAATTTTCCATTTGTTTAATTTTTCAATTTATTATTGAATTTTACATTTATTCAATTTTACATTTATTCAATTATTCAATATATTCAATTTATCATTTATTCATTCGACCTTGTATCGATTTTATTATTTTTTTTTCATGTAATTCATACTAGTTATGTCTGTATTTTCATGGCTGGCCGATATATTGGTGGCTAAATATATGGGGCCTCGGCAGAACTGACTCTGGACAATGCCTTGGTGTTGTGTGCAGGTATTGCATATGAACCCATACATTCCCAATATTATCTGTACTGTATCTAGTATAGAATTTAGTGTCTATAGATGGTGTGGTGTATTTGGTGTATATAGTGTGTCTATACAGTGTAGTGTATGGTGTGGTCTACATAGTGTAGTCTATAGTGTATAAAACAGTTGTACGGTGGGGTGGGTATCACGTGCAGGGATATTATGAATTTCCCGAATATGAGACTCCTTACGATATTCTGATTGTACAGGCCATTCAGTCAGATTAAACGAGGTCGGGTGGAGTCACCATAACTACTGTGCACTACATAGTACTCCACAGCACAACGTATACTGCAGCACATTATTCAGGAGACAATTCTGCATACAGGAACACTGATATTATATACAGGTATGAAACAATACATAGTGGTAATATACAGGATACAGTATTTTTTTGTGGTTTATTGTTCATAGTTGGTGCGCTCAGTGAGAGAGACGAGAGAGACCAGAGAAAAGAGTGAGAGCGATAGAAAAGGGGGAAAAGAGAGAGTGAGTGAGTGAGAGAGAGCGTGCGTTTGGAACACGCTTATATGCAGGATGCTTTTCTGTAGATTAGACAACACATGTTCCGCAACGATAGTTGGGGCACCAGGTGGACCATATATTAACCATGGTGTAATGTCCAGGGGACAGTTACTGAAGGACTCTGTCCTCATAGTCTCGTCAAGATATGTAAACACTTCAGGAGAAGTGTTTACTTCATGAGAAGAAGAAGATGTGGGGTTTTCAGTGTCCATTAGAGTATTGGTGGGTCTGGCTTTAGGAGGCATCTTGATATGCCCCAGACAGATGATATTTGATTAAGTTATTTAAAAAAGGTGGACATGCATATGAAGAACAGGTGCTTGTTACCGCGCTATCCCTGCAAGCCATGGGGACACAGAGGGCACTCACCTTGTTACCGTTTTTCAACATTTTCAATTGGTGTCGTATCAATATCTTTCTGATAAACAGGGTATGTTGTTTTTACAGGTTATTCATTCATTTTGGTGGTATGGGAACTGAAATATATCAGTAGCCTTATTTCCTTAAGAACCCCACCTTGATTTTATTGGACATGAAGACTCTAGACTTATATATTACTATGGCTATTATATTACTAAGGATTCTAGAAGACGCGTGATGGTGTCCAAACCTATGCGGTTTGAGAAGAGTGGCAGGACAACAGAAAACACCCACGCACACCCACACACCTCAAGAAAGATTCTAGCCACTATCTAATCTGATTGGTCGATTCCTTTCAGTAGAGAATTCCATTTCGGGTACTGAGAGGAAGTAATTCTGGTTGGGCACACCATTTTAACAATGGTCATTCCATAACGTCGTCACCTTAGTCACTATGGTACGAAGCACCAGGGTGGAATGTGATAAACCTGAAGTATCAATTGAGTGACGTGACAGTAGTATGAGATTAAAGGCAGTTGGTGACTAAATTACTGGGTCGACTACCATGAATATCTGAACTTCAATCATGACAGTCAAGGTCGAAGGATATAAGCACATCATGGTCAGAGCTGAGTCCGTGAGATAAAGAATCGTGACAAGCAATATGATTGTTGAATTTGTTGATTTTTTTGAAATTAACTATGGATACATTCATAAAACTTCTCGTGAAAGATACCTACTGAGTTACAAAGGTTAGAGATATTGGAGTCAAACCTTCAGAGGGAGTGTTGAGAAAACAGCTCTTGCTGTCTCTCTAGCGCCGCAGCCACTCACGTGACTTTGGTCATGTGAAGGCTCTCCCCAATATAAGTGACGTCAATATCTAAAAGAACCGAA
The DNA here is from genome assembly GCA_002370145.1 of [Candida] ipomoeae. Classification (NCBI taxonomy): domain Eukaryota; kingdom Fungi; phylum Ascomycota; class Pichiomycetes; order Serinales; family Metschnikowiaceae; genus Metschnikowia; species [Candida] ipomoeae. Next base: position 43,397 of record NKZK01000417.1, on the reverse strand, counting down.
ATGTCAACTTAGGGGACACACCAAGATGTCTCCCGACACCAGACCCATCAATATTAATTAATGTAGAGATACTGATGTTTACTAAGGACTTGGACTGTCATCTTCACAGGTTATATAATATGAGTCGCGCACGACCACAGAAGTCCATAGAAGTATTGAGCCAATTCGTCTGATCTGCCTTACCTATACATTTATTTGACCCTACACCACTTGTTTCCGTTGAGTTAGTGTGGGATAAGGGGACATTTTCTGTTCCGAGGGTTTCGTGGCAGTTCCGGGGCTTATATCCAGTTCCGACCTATTGACTCAGGTCGTTTCATCCTCCCCAAAAAAAATATTTTTTGGAGCTAATCAAAGTTTTGGAATCACCTCAATTTCGGCCCACGTGCATGTTATGGAGAAGTCTTGAACTTGTATGTGTGGGCAGCTACGAAGAGGCAGGTCTGGGTCACGTGACCATTATATTCCGAGGGTCATACCCTCGTACCAAACCTCAACACAGTGTCAAAAATACTAGCAAAGCTAACTAAAAGCACGTCTCCTCCCTATTGCATGTATTACTAGACGGATCAGAAGATTAGATCAGTCATAAGGGGTGGTGTCCTTGTGCAGAAAAAGCAGCAATAGTAGTTTCAAGCCAGCCTTGTGCAGGAGTACATATCACAGGGTATATAACAGTAAGGTCCCCCAGAAATATTAGGATCATGAAAAGTTTCAGTGTCATGGGAAGTCTCAGGGTCAGGGAAAATCAGCCGTATCCAGGTTATCAACTAGCCGTGAACTCTGGCGAATCGTAGTTTTTTTCTTTTCAAGGTCTCCGTTGATGAACAGTTTTATGTGAATCACCAAGATAAAAGAAGTGTAGCAAAAACATCGCCAGTTTCAATGATAACTCAGTGACGACTTTCAATCTTGGCATTTCAGGGTTTGTTCTTTGCAGAGGGCAGGTCCTGCCAACTGTATATTCCCATGCTTAGTACTCTATACTACTCTACCTTCTCTATACTATACCTGTTAAATTCTCGTTGTGACGTTAAGTACTAAGTTATCTTTATTCGGTAATGATTCCTCAAAAGGAGGAATCTGAGCTACTTTTTTAGTGTTTTCAAGGGAAGGGGTGGCTACGGAAACAACTCCTTAGCGATCATTGTTATACTCGCCTCAGGCCATCCTGGTACCCCGTACAATGAAGGCTGAGTAGGAGGCTGAGTAGAAAGCCCTTAACAGTCTCGGTGTTAGTGTCGGGCAGAGAGGCTTCATAATCACTACCTATGGTGATCTGACAATACTCTATCTTCTCTATACTATACTCCATACTAAACTCTATATTCTACACTATACTTCATACTATACTCCATACTTAATAATATCTATGCTCTATGCTCTATGCTCTATATGCTATAGGTCACCAGATAGCAATCACTATCAGTAGGCAAATGCGTCCGAGTCATCTTACCACAGACTACTAAAAATGCTCCAATTAATACTGGCATAACAAATAAGAAAAGCAGGCTAAATCTAGAAAAAGAATAGAGGAGGTACTAGTGTCTGAAGTACTAGTGTCTGAAGTACCAGTGTATCCAGAGTACTAGTGTATCCAGAGTACCAGTGTCTGAAGTACTGGTGTATCTAAGATTCATTACCCTAAAACTCCTTATAAATGAAGTGCCTGGTACATTCAGCATAGAGACAGAAGACTCTTACCGGTTTTGAAAATTGATTTTATTCTTGAATTGGTATTTATTATTGAAAGGCTGGCTCTGGTGAACCCAGTACCAGCCTAATCTCACCTATTTCATATACTCAGATCCATAAACTCAGCTCCATACTCTCCACTCCATACTCTCCACTCCATACACCTCACAACCCATATGTTTTTAGTCCCATACACCTCACACCATATTTCTTAGTCCCATTGTGCTGTTATACTCAAGCAATACTATATGTAAATAGAAATCTAGGGTGTGGTTTGGAATAGCCACGGACCATCCACATCCAGACCAGTTATCCAGTAGAATACTCGAAGTCAATACTTCATGCTGTTGCCGTTCCAACCCTTTTGTAAGCAAATCAGCCAAATTCCCTTTTGTCCCTATATAATAATGGTTCACTCTCAATAAACCTTTCTCCACATACTGGAATATCACTGCGTATGTTGTCTCAACATACTTCATCCCTTTCTTGAGCATTCCATCCAAAACCTGTTCAACTATATTAGTATTATCACACCACACTTGCATTGTGTCACTCTGTTGTTCTATCTTCAATTCCTTTATGAGATTGTTTCCCATCATACGGCTCTCCATAAGTAAATATCCTCATTTTTTATCTTGAGACTTTTATTAATAATGCCTCCGGGTATCCTCTCAACATGAATCTAACAAAAGAATCATATTTATATTTATAACATATACCTCCCACATTTATAATATGCCTAAGGAGGGCGGATCTGATATTGATATGTATCTTATATATCTGTTAGATTCTTTGTTGTTATGTCAGGTACTCTGTTTAGTATGTTCATTCGCCGATCGTTCTCCAGGGGGAAAAATCGGGCTACCTAAGTAGTTGACAGCGGCGTTGCCTAGTCATCGGTCGTTGCTAGGAAACTCTCCACATTCCATCCTGGTGCCTCGTACAATGGTGGTTGAGGAGACGGCGTTATGAAATGGTCATTGCTAGGATCAGACAGCGTAGGCTTCATAATACCTCTATGGGTGGTTCCCAGCCTATAGTGGATCTAACAGTCATGGTACTCTAGTGTACACAGTCATAGTATGTGTAGTATAGTATAGTCCTCATAGTGTTGTCCTCATAGTGTTGTCTAGTATAGTCTCCATACTAGGAGGGCATAGTCATAGAACAATGGTGTAGATAGTCAGACAGTCATGGTGTAAAAACCATGATAGCATGGTAGAGGACTGTATCCATGGTAGAATAGTCATAGTTAGTAGTCTTCATGGTCACGCGGGTCACTGTCTAGCAATAGCCAGCCATTTGCAGAAGAAGTCACTTTAGGCGTGCCAAGCCACCGCTACCTGTGGAAGTCTATTTAGTATCTCAGAATCTCGAGTTCTTTTCAGATATAACTAAAGACCCACCAAAAGTCAGAGTAGTAGTGTACTGTAGTTAGTAGTATAGTTAGTAGTTAGTAGTATAGTTAGTAGTTAGTAGTATAGTTAGTATTATGGTTAGTAGTGTACTGCAGTATTGTTAGTAGTATATTTAGCAGTATACTGCAGTATTGGTATAGTCAATCACCACGATTACGACATAGGATCATGTCCTTTTGTTCAGTAATATAGTGGTCTAACATAATTAGAATTTTGTAGTAGTATAAATCACTACATCTTAGGAGTATTGTAATGGTAAATAATGTGTCTCTTGTTCGCTGATAATTGTCCTGGATAAGGTTTCTGGTCCTCTGATCTCCAGCTTGGGATAAAGACAACTTTTGGTCAAATTAGTCATACTGTAGCTAGTGACTATGCTGATCCTCTGAGTATTTCAGGATTTTTAAAAGATCAGAGTTATCAGAGGTCACAGAATTCATCAAAAGTGTGCATCTAATTGTGATCAAAGAAATGATAGGTCAATACTGACAATCTGGAAAGAGGTTAGTATAAATATTATACCTATTCATGGAGAAAGAACTAAAAAATGACTGGACTGGACTGAATGGTCCTGGACTTCTAGTGTCTTTCCAGGTGTGATCCACTAATGAATACTAGATTTGGTCTGTCTTGGCTCAGTAGCTCACTATATAGACTATACTCTGGATCCCTAAGTGAGAGGTCCATTCATAGACTCACCTCAAAATCTTATAGCTCTGACTTTCCACAACAACACATGTTACCTGCTAGTAATCAATAGTATTCGTAGACCATTAACACCTAAAACTATCCTGTCCAAGTCTTTTTCAAAGCGCTCCTTGGTTAGTCTGATCTGGAAGTCTCATTTAATAGTAAAGCATCCTTTTGTATGTATAGAGTGACCTATAGAGGCCTATTGGTAAGTATATCATCACCAATGACGCAATAGTATTCTGATTTATTATGTAGTAGTAAGTAAACTATATTATCAACACTATCCTTGTTAGTCTCTGAACTAGGCTGATACATAGTAAGCCTTTACCACGTAGTCTTCTAGTTTAAGCTCGAAGGTACTCGTTTCTCCACTATAGATACCAGTACCTTATCAAAGCATAGGGCTAAAATAACACACTACACTAAAACCCACATTTCACTGCAGTCGGCATATTAAATTGGTGTTCGAGGGTGGCTGTAAATATGACTGCCACCTGACTTCACTACCCATCAACCGTAATAGTGTAACCTGACAAGTAGCCTATATTAACTCTTAATTAAGCCGCCATAAACTAAAATTAAGCTTCTTCTTCTTGGTATCAAATTATGGCTACACTGGCGGAACCCGCTGCTTTTATACTTTGCCTTCTTGACGCATGCCAACCCCGCAGTGTTTCATGTTTGCAGCCACAAACACAAAGAGACACATATATAAGACCCGCCTGCCCCTGCTGATTTACTGCCCGCTTTTTTCTCTTTCTCTTTATCTCCTTATTCTTGCCCCACACCTCCCCGTTCTTTTCCCCTCTTACAATAGTGTCCACCCGATAATCTCTCCCAGACGTGGCCTTACTAATCTGACTACAATGAAACCTTTCCACTTCTTTCCTATCTACATTTACCCCTCATTGACCACTTGACTTTTGGAAATGCCACTGCTCCTATTTCAGGGCATCCTGCACACACCCATATTTCCTTCCATCACCATGGAGATTTCATGCCCGAGACGCACCTGCAGTCCAACACGTGGAGCATTACTACCAAGCCAGGCGACGACGGAGCGTTCTTTTTGGCCTGCATCTTGATGATTTCTGAAAACTCCCGGATTTAGCTTTCAAACATACCCAAAACCGCCCGGAAAAACCCACTATAACCTGAAACAGTCCCTAAACTATCCGGTGCGCACGTGACGTACCAGTGGCGCTCTGCGCGTACCTAAGGGCTGAAAATTAGACCCGAAAAACTGGCTAGAATTCCCAAGACACTTGCCCTCTTGTTCTCGAATTATCTGAACTAGTTTGAAAATAGCCCAGCGACCGCAGATACCGCTTGCATTTTCTATCGTTTATTTTTGAAATCTTTACACTACAAAGACTCGGCTTGCCTAGCTTTTACGCAGGACATCTCCATCCACATTGATTTCGTCAACCAAGACAAACCCGGCAGTTCCAGTGTTTATTTAAGGGCAAAGTTTACGTCTATTACTGAAACATCTAAGCCCGAGACCTGAATCCAGACCCGGAAACAGACCTGAAACAACCAGACCTGATTTCTGAAGATCTGAAACACTCATCATACTCGTGCCCAGGATATTTAACCTGGCCCTCACAAAACAAATCTATCCCAAAATGATACAGCTCCAGTACATGGCGTCGTGGGTGCCTGTGTTTGTGTCAGCCATGGAAGGCGAGTTGGCAGCCAAAAACTACGAGCCTCCATTCACCACATTCCAGTTTGCAACGGTCAACCGTCAGGGGTTCCCACACACACGCACGCTAATCAACCGAGGATGGCTTTTCGACGATAAAACCACAAACGTGCTTACGTTCGTCACCGACAAGCGCACGGACAAGTACCAGGAACTTACAGAGAACGATCGCTTCGAGGCGGTGTTCTACTTTGAAAAGTCCTGCAAGCAGTTTCGATTACGGGGCCATGCCCGGCTTCTTGATGACAGTCACGTGCCGCAGTTGGATTTGGAGAGAATCCAGCCCCAGCATATAATCGACATGAACTCGCAGGATAATTCCAGCGACGACGAGCCTGAACGTACACAGGACGGGAACGGCGATGACTCGGACGATGGGCTTTTGTTTGGGAAAGCCCCGGAGAAGAAGGAGAAGGCCCGGGGTGCGTCTGTGCAGTCCACGCCTTTGGCATTCCCCATAATATCGCCCAATGTGGTCAGCAACATCCAGAAAAACGGCAGCATGACGTCCATGTCTTTTGCCAATCTCCAGGACTTAGGAAGCATGGAGTTTTCGGCGCCTAGTCAGGAGGAGTGGAGTGCGGAGATCTCGAGGTTGTGGAAGAACATCTCCAAGGGCTTGAAGCTGTCGTTCCGAGGCCCACCTCCAAGAGCTGAGTTGGACGAGACGAACCAGAAGCTCATCGACAAGATATCACGTGGTGTGGACGGAAAAAAGGAGGAAAGTGGCATGAAGAACTTTGCCGTGGTGGCCATGTTCATTGATCACGTGGACTACTATGATGATGAGAAGAAGCGTCGTTTCTTCTATGACCGTGACGAGACCTTTCACTGGCACGAGATGGAGGTGTGTCCATGAGTCAACCACATACTGATGACACTGATGACACACTGATGACACTGATGACAGACTGATGACACACTGATACCACATACTAATGACATATACTGATCTTTTGGAAAGAGAAGAGTCAGGATACTAAGGATGATATATTAAGTCTGGTGATTAGAGTCATTATGAGATATGATTAGACTGAGTCAAGGTATGGACTATCAATATCCATTAGACCGTGGCAGTGGAATAGAGCTGAAGTCAAGGCACAGCAGTTCCAGCAACAGCAGCTTAGAGCAACAGAAAAGGTGATGACGATGGAGTCCACCATGAGGAAGATCCAGATTCCATGAACCTGGACTCAGATGTACTGGTGGAGTCAGATGTACTGGTCCAGTCCAGATATCCATGAAACTCACAGTCAAATTGATTTCATTATGTCTGCAGAAAGTTCCTGCAGAAAGTCCCTGCAGAAGAGCAAAGATCCATAGCTTACTTTGCCCTTGGAATCCACAGAGGAGCGTTTTTGACGCAGTACACGTCGGCACAGCCGCAAGGCTTGACCTTGTTGATATCGGTTTGCAAGTCCTGTACGATCAAACAGGGGTGGTAGTTTGGAATCTGCACAGGGCTGGAGCTGTGTGAAGGTGGAATATACACACTCTTGAGCGAGTGCTCCAAAACCAGAGAGTCCATGAGAAAACGAAGAAAAAGAGGAATAAAGAAGAAGAGGAAGCAAGAAGAAGAACAGGAATTCAAAAGAGGAAAGAAGGAGGCCGTTTATATAAGGACATGTGGATGTACTGATAAGCGCATGCCGATGGGTCCGGATAAAAAAGGTGTGATTCTCCCGATAGCACGGGGGCGCGCCAAAAGAAACTGCCAGAGCAAGGCATCTGCTAGCGACGCATTGGGCAAGCCATGCACTTGGAAGGTAATTGCTACTGAGCAATGTCCAAGGCCAAGCTATAACTTGGCAAGACACCTAACGAGATTCTGTAACCTGGAAAACCGGTGTTTCAGATCTACAACCCTGTGGCCGTGTACAGTTGTGTGAGACTATATGCAGTTTTAGACGACTATGTACAGTTACATGAATCTATGTTCAGGAAAACGCTTGTTACGGCACCTTTCCTGGCTCTGTGAGTGCCGTTCTCATTATAGAATCGGTAATGCATTCAACATTATAACCAGTAGCGTTAGTATGTGTATATAGCCAAATAGACAGTGAGCGGCCCAAAGTATTAGAGCTTTGAACTCTGTACTGGTAACTGTATGCTGGTGTACGGGTGCGAGTGGATGTACGGGTGCGGTGTAATTTTCATTACGGCTACAGCATGGAGTATTTTCAATGTACATTATAAGGCCTAAGAATTAGTTCTCCTTTTCTTGTTGCTCCTTCAAGACTCTCTTGACGATCTTTTGCTCCTCGATCAAGAAAGCTCTGATGATTCTCTCCTTGACACAGTTGGCACATCTGGAACCACCGTAGACTCTTTGGACGGTCTTTCTTCTCTTGGAGACTTGAGCGTATTCTCTTGGTCTCAAGGCAGCAATACCTGGAAGAGCGTTTCCACAGTCTCCACACTTGACCTTGGAGGCTTGCTTCTTGACGTGTTGGGCAACCAACTTTCCACCTGGGGTCTTGACGACCTTGATCTTGTTAGATCTGGTGTTGTCTAATTGTTAGTATAAAGAAATGGGATAAGGTAGTGGAACAGTAGTAGTGAAGGGTGAAATGTCAAAAGGTAGTGGTGAAGGAAGTAGTGGTGAAGGAAGTGGGTCTAGACCTTTCTGGCAGTGAATGCGGAAATGAGTACAGGATGTTTCACGTTCGTTTCATGATTGTTTCATGATTGTTTCAAGAGTTTCAAGATGTTTCAAGATAATTCAAGAAAGGTTCATATTTGTTTCACATTTATTTCAAGAAAGTTTCAAGTTTGTTTCACTACTCGATCTTTCGTGGTCTGTTGGTTCGTTGTCATTGGGGTGACTTGTTCTCGGCAGTTCATTAGGTATGGATTCAGTCTAGTCCACTTCTTCACTGGCTTCACTGGTTTCCCTGGATTCACTAATCTGTTCACCTGAAGATGGCGAGTGTCGAGAGCTCGCGGGGGGCACACATACATGGAGTTTGTCTTCTGTAAGTAACACGTCCAGCCATTGTTGTAAATGTAGTTCAGTGGAGAGGGGAGAAATTGATGAGAATTTTTTGCGTGGTGCGGTGGAGGATGGCTCCTGCACGCGCGCCCTCGATGCGGGTCACGTGTGTGTGTGAAAATTAGGGCACCAGCCCTCGCACCTTCCCTCGCACCGTCCCTCTGGTTTCCATACACTACCACTCAGTCAGTCAGTCAGTAGAGTAGTATGTAATATATTAGGGTGTATATGCAGTCATTACTGAATCGTATTAATGAGTCGTATTAATGAGTCGTATTAATGAATAGTCGGTTACTAGAAAGTCTTCAGTTCCTGGTAAGTAACTGGTTGATTACTGGATCCTAGGCCTAGACTTTTCCGTCACGTTACTCTTTAGTCCTTTATACTAGTCTCCATTAATCTTCACACTATACATTAATCTTAGTCACTAATCAGTCTAAAATACTCTTAGTGACTACTCTAGTATACTCCTACTACTCAGTCACTATACTATGCTACACTGGTACTCTAGATATGCTACACTAGTATACGTCTACACCAGTATACTTCTACTCATTAGTATCTAATAGAGTAGTCATTAGAGTAGTCATTAGTATGTAATAAGCAGTCATTGGTATGTAATAGAGTAGTCATTAGTGTGTAGTATGCAGTCATTGTATGTAAGTGCTATCCTAAGAACTGTAGTGAAAAAAGTGCCAGCAAAAAACTTACTTCTTGACAATATTTACCTCTATTACCTTCAAATTCTAGTTGAATACCACTTGGGCTCGTTATTAAAGTAAAAAAATAAAAAACGAATTATATGAAGAATGAATATATTAACTTAAGAATTATGAATATGTAAAGCTATTAAATGCATAATAACTAATGCAGCTAATATAGATGGTAATAAGAAATGTAAAGGTGAAGTAGCAAACCCTACATGAAAATTAGGTACTTTAATTTCAAAAACTATTTCTCATTCTAATGAAAATATAGAATTAAAATTATCTCCTCCGGGCATTGAAGTAATTGAATTAGTTCTTGACATTGAAGTAAATAAATTAGTTCTTGAAACAAGTGATTCTTGTTAGTACGTTTGGTACCTAATCGTTACTATATTCGTTGATGATTCCTCAAAGAGAGGAATCTGACCTTCGAGAAACTCTTCACCAGGACAATAGTGGTCAAAGTCCACACGGTCCAATAGATACTGTCAAATGGTATGTGACTACGTTATTCAATGGCCATTGTAGGATTGGATAGTGCCAGTTATAACAGTATAGTGTATAGTGTATAGTATACAGTGTGTAGTGTATAGTATACAGTGTGTAGTGGTCTAGTGTATAGTGTAGTGGTCTATGTTATGTTATTTGATACATTCATGCCTTNGTGTAGTGGTCTATGTTATGTTATTTGATACATTCATGCCTTACTAAAACTATGTTCGTTGATGGTTCCTCTTCTTGAGGAACCGAAGCGGCTTATATAACTTTGAGAGAAACGTGGCATCGAAAAACTCTCCGCTAGAACAATGGTAAGGAATGTTCTAGAATATTGACACGGCATTTGCAATGGCCATTGTCAGGATCAGACGGCGTAGGCTTCATAATGCCTCTATATGTAGTGTCCTACCTATAGTGAATTTAACAAGTAGTGGGTGAGTGCAATACCATGAGGATAGAAATGGATGGGGGAGCGACTATGAAGCACCATAGCTCATAACCATACTTACTCATAAAAATCCTTACTCATAAACATAAACATAAACATAAACATAAACACGAACTTATTGAAGAACGAATTTTTATAAGGTGTTGAAGAGTGTTGTGAATACTTGCAATGTGGGTATATTTGTTTTATATGCAGAACATTGTTAAAAAGTATGACAAATTCTCATAAATTCCACAACTAACACTGAAAAAAGTGTTCTACTAAAACTTTAGGCGTGAATACCCGAAAAAAGCTTTTATTACTCTTTTTTTTTCTGGTGCTGTGGTGTGTTACTGAATCAATGAACCACTGTGCTATATACAGGCATTTTGGACTCCAGCCCAGGGAGGATCGTTCAAAGAGTATGATTTCGTATGAGAAAGTGTCAAGAGATTCAGTGGTTTCATGTGTGTTTCATGTGTGTTTCAGAATTGTTTCAGCCATAAATTATGTTTTTTACACATTTGGTTTGCAATAAATCCATACTCGGTCACAGTGAGACAGAACATGTTCCATATAAGAACACGTAAAAAATCAGTAAATACGTTTTTTCTTCCAAGGACTTTTTTGAACACTACAATGAGTCATTTTAATTGATTTCCATGCTTTAATGTGGTTTTTATGGGTGTATTATGGGTGTATTAATTATATGGTTATGAGCCTTGATACGTGGTCACTGGCATGTCCACATCAAGTACGTATCCAGGTAAAAAATTAAGTTTAAATACCTTTTCGGATGAAGGTTTGAAGATTAGGTATTCCAGATTACTAGATCGCTAGGTTATCAGAACACCAATTTACTAGATATTACTAACTATTAGATGCAAATGGTAGGTACACTACCTCTGAGCCTATATCAAGCCAACTGAACGTCCATCACCCAACCAGTCTTATGTATAAAGTGTATTTTTCTGCATTACAAGTTTTCATACTATACCACTCGTACTAATACTAACCCATCATACTGATACCAGTTCTTCCCATACTACTACTTCCCATACTACTCATAGTAGTACTAACACAGAATATTCTGGAAACACATAGTTCTGGTAGTGCTAGTCTATATATAGTCCAGTAAGCACTCTATACTTTGAACTCCATACTCCATACTCCATAGTCTACTCCATAGTCTACTCCATACTCACCACCATAATACCCACTAGATTCCCCACTCTATACGTCATAATATACACTCTATTATGTTCTTTAATAACGTGTGTAGCCTAAAGTTGTATTCGTTGATGGTTCCTCAAGAAGAGGAACCGAAGCGGCTTATATAACTTTGAGAGAAAAGTGGCATCGAAAAACTCTCTACTAGAACAACGGTGGTGGTTATTCTAGAATATTCGAAAAGGGCCATCGTGGTACTTCGTATATTGATGGCCGATAGCCGTGATACGGCGTTTACAATGGCCATTGTTAGGATCGGACGTCGTAGGCTTCATAATGCCTCTATATGTAGTGTCCTACCTATAGTGGATCTAACACACTCTACTCTATTGCATAGTTTATTCTCTACTCCACAATCTATCATCTCAATATACTACATACTACACTCTATACTTTATAATGTATACTCCATTCTCCATACTCATAGTATATGTTAGATCCAAGATGGGTGGAATACTACCCATATAGGGATTGAGCTCACGTGCCCTGTTAATAAAAAGAACCGATGCTACTACGCCCCCTTTTGGTTTATCGTTACCACGCCCCTTCTCGGTTCACCGTTACTACATCCCTTTGACTGCTCTCCTGCAGAATTTTTAATGATGGCCGATTCCTCTTATTTGAGGAATCATCAACGAATATAGTTAGGTAATTTACTTGCTTACAAGAATCTAACAGTATATACTCCATCTCCACTCATACTCCATAGTGTATACTATATACTACCCATTCTTCACAGTCTACACTCTTACTCTATACTACATACTGCTCCATACTCAGCTCCATACTCAGCTCCATACTCAGCTCCATAGTATATGTTTATAGCGTGCACTCTATACTCCATTTATATACTCTACTCCATAAGGTATACTCTTATCTACTCTGGTCTCCACATAGTTGATACTGAGCTCCATAATGTAGACTATATACTCAAGATCCCACTCTGGACTCCATGTTCTAGACTCTACTCTATACTATAGTCCATACTCTAAAGTCCACTCTATACTCTATACTCTATACTCCATAAGCTATAGCCTATAGCCTATAGTCTATAATCTCACTCTATACTCTATACCCTATACCCTATACTCTATACTCTATCCCCTATACCCTACACTCTATGACTTATATTCGAAAGTTGATAAATTTACCTTATACCAATCACAGCCACCACCACCACTACTACTACTACTAGTACTACTACCAGTCACTGACTACTCCCAGTATCTACTGACTACTCCCAGTATCTACTGGCTACACTAATCAAACGAAGTACCCAAGTGTGGTGCGGCTCGAGGTGCCTTCCAACTCTTAGGCAAAAATAAACATGTCTCAGAAGATGATTGTAGGAACAGAATCGTAGGGGTAGACACGAATAATGTATGATCATATAAAATGGAACCTATGCATCATACGGCTCTCACTGTTGACATGTTATAAATCATAATATGTCAAATTGTATACTTTAATATCACGTACTATGGTGTAACAGAGTATATAGAGACTAATAGAGTCTTAGAGAATAACACAGAATGACCCACTATGAAAGAGTATCTAGAGTCTTATATATTACATAGGATATTAGAGAGTATAAAGAGTAATATAAGTACTATGGAGCAATAGATAGTACTGTAGAGTATGTAAATAATATGGACTACGTTTAGACTACGATGGAGTAATATAGAGCAAGATGGAGTTGCCAGAGGCATATATACTATGGGCTACTATAGAGTATAGAGTCTACATACTAAAGAACTTATAGTAGAAGTACTATAATGTAACATGGAGTCCTATGAGTCCCATGAGTCTTATAGAGTAGCTTATAGAGTATAGAGTATAGAGTAGAGTATAGAATATAGAGTATAGAATACATGGACTACTATTGAGTATATAGAGTATAGAGTATAGACTATAGACTAGTAGTGTAGTACTAGAGTGGTACAAGAAAGTGGAGTAGAGTAGAGCACTAGAGCACTAGAGTAGTACCATAGTGTAGTGTAATCCTATAATGATATAGATAGTACTACAGTAGTACCATTTTTGCTACTATAAATATACTCGCACTTATACTCTCCCACTTATACTCACCACTCACCCCTAATTTCTGTCTGTCTGTCTGTCTGTCTGTCTGTCTGTTGTTTTTTTTCCTGCTTATGCTATTTTGTCGTTCTTTCAACACCGACTTTTATCACCAAAATTGCATTACACTGTATTTTCGAGCTCCAAACTCCAAACTCCATACGTTATATTGAATTTTCTCTCTATACCCACAAAATAGCCTATAGCCTATAGCCTACAGTCTATACATTCAGTCGATGGTCCATTTTCATAATCTATTACATACTATAGCACTCCATACTCCATTCTTTGAACCCTATCCAATTTGCTGTACACTCTACTCCATACTCCGTAGTAGACTCCATACACTATTCTGGACTCTATACTCCATAATCAACACTCTATAGTCTATACCCTAGTGGACTAACACTCTATACATACTCTATGGTCCATACTCTGAGCACCATACTCTTTGATATACTGGGTGAAACACCCGTAGTATATACTATGTCCTTCAAACTGATACTCCATACCTATACCCATGGCCTTAGTCTACTCCATAGTGTACTCTGGTGTACTAGACCTATACCGGCTATAATAGTAGCACTGAGTACTAATTTCCAGATCACCAACTGTACCTAACTACTAGATGTGCTAGTATTCACCATACGGTCTAGAGCTCATACCACACCTCCAGCCGCAATATCAGATTATCAGAACCCACTCAAGTAGTGTTATCTCAATATTACTAAAATGAATTAGTAGTAGACAGTGGACAGTTAATAGTAGTTAGTGGGTAGATTAGATAGTAATGGGGGACAGGAATGGAATGATGCATATTCTAAAGAAGGAAGAAATATAGATAATGGTATGAAGATCTCTATCTTTTCTTCTCTATATACTCTTTTGGTGGAAGAATATGGAGAGGAGAGTATGCCATGGGACTACACTGGCTTCTGAATAATTTATTAATATGCTACACACACGTACTGCCTCAGTACGGAGCCACGCACAGGCCTGAGAGTGCCTTCAGGTCCTTGGGTTCTCTCTCCACAAGATCCACCACCCCAGCTGGCGCTGGAACCTTGGAGCTCTGAATCTGGAGTCTTACTTCTCCAGGAATAAATAGATCATCATCATATCGGTTCTTGCGTTTTCATGTTCATTGCTCGTCATTGTTCATTTGGTTCTTTTTCATTTCGTCATTGGGTTTTCATTGGGTCTTTTTCATTATGCCATTCACTTTGCCATTCATTCTGCCATTAATTCTGTCATTCATTCTGCCATTCACCATTCACTCTGTCATTCACTCTGTCATCATTCCGTCACTACAACTCGGAAAAGTCACGTATAATCTTCACCTTTCCGGATCCATAGTATTTCTCGTAATCGGCTGCTCCATAAACTTTGGCGTAGTCGTCGTCGGTCTCCACATAATGGTAGACGGTCCCCACGCCCAAATCTGCAGCGGCCTTGACGTTGATGGCGGAATCATCAATGAACGAAAGTCTCTTGGGGTCCTGCACACGCACCAAGTCGAAGCAGTTATGGAAAAACTTGGTCATTGGCTTGCAGATGATTGGGTTCTGTGCATAGTCACAGAAGGTAAGGCCATCGAAGAGATCGCCAAGACCCAAAAAGGAAATCACCCGGAGCGCATGGTTCTTGTAGGCATTGGTGATAAGCCAAAAACAGTCATAGCCCCCGGTTTTCTTGATTTCAATCAACTTGCGGCGGAGCCCCTCGTTATACTCAAGCACTGCATGCAAGTCAAGCAGGTCGTCCACCTTAGAGTTGTACTCCAACGCATTCACCTGGTGGTTTCTAACCAAGCCCTCCAAGGCCAAGCCATAGGTCTTGTAGTAATTCAGGTGTAACTCATGGGCATCTTGGTCGCTGAGCAGGAGATGGGTCTTGAAGAATTGGTGGATTTTGACCTGCATCATGTCGTGAATTTCCGTGGACCTCAGGTAAAGACAGTTGTCAATATCGAAAAGGAACACTTTCTGGAACTGCGTGTCTTGGGGCACAGGCCCAAAGCCGTACTGGAGGCGGACCTGGGTGCCTGGCCGTTCATGCTGGATCTCGGGGTTGTTGTATATCAAGGCGGACATGTTTTTGCAAGAAGAAAGAAATATATGGGCCGGAAGATTCTCCACCGATTTCGTTGCCTTAATGTATGCATTAGATAAACGTGCGAGCCTGCAGCTAACACCTGTTCTGCTGATTGGGTCCCTTTTATTATCTGCCCGGGCCCAGGGAGAATGAGAGGGCACATGGATATGCGACGTTCCTGTAGCTAACCATGTGCTGGCTTTTTCTTTGCTGCTCAAAACCTATGTGGTGTTCTCAACAACTCGAACTGCATGGACCCCACTCTTAATTACAACCTCAACTGCATACACCAAAATTGCAGCCCACCTATCAACTCCCCCAAAAAGTCACCATAATAATTATTTTTATTGAGCCGCAAAGTTCATATCTATGTAGTAATGGATGATTGTGGGCATGTTCTTGGAGTGTGTTGATAGAGGATATTTGATGAAAGAGGCTGTAGAAAAGGTTGTAAAAAAAGAGGGAAATTGGCCGCATTTATATATTTTTGAAAGAGGGGTATTTCCCCTCATTTATGGTTTTGTGGACGTCGCAAGGGGGTGGCGTTTTTTGCAGCCACCGCAGAAATTGTCTATATAAGCACCGCTTCCCACCTCTACTTCCACTACTATCACAAAACTGCATTCAGAGTAAAGAACCGAGTGAGGAGCCAGAAAGTCTTGGCTTTATGATTTTTAGGGGACTGTTGGGGATTGTTTAAAGGTATTGGAGAGACATTGATATGGATAGTTGGGTAATCCAATAGTTGGGCACTTTAGCAGTTTGAAGGAGTGGACAATTATAGTTTGAATAATTGTACAATTGAAATGTGACCAATTTGACTAATATGACTACTCTGAACATTTTGACTTATCTAAATGACGTGAGAAATCTGAATAATTAGACTGATTTGACTAGATTGACCAATCAAAGAAGAAATGAAGAAATGAAAAAATGAAGAAACAAAGAAGTGAAGAAGTGAAGAAGTGAACAATCTGACCAATTGACTAGTTGAACTGCAATATAATTGGACAGTTGAACAATTTGACCAATTGAATAATTAAAGAATCGAACAATTCAATTGACCAATTTGAGTATTAAAATAATTGGACAAGTTTAAGAATGGAGGAATTTGAAACTGAGGGTTTGAATTCTGAGACAATTGAACAGTTAAATAATTTGCCAAATCACCAATTTGGCCAGTCTGACCAATTTGACTATTTTGATTATTAAAAATTGAACAATGGGAAAATTAAAGAATAGGACATGTGGACAATTTGACTATTTTTACTATTAAAAATTGAACAATGGGAGAATCAAAGAATAGGACATGTGGACAATAGGACAATTTGAAGAATTAAAGAAATGATAAATTATACCAATTTGACCAGTTATACTAATATGGCCAGTCTGAAGAATTGGAGAATTGACCAATTTGAGAATTTGAATAATAAGATCAATTTGATTGGATTGGCCAATTTCCACGATTGGGACAATTGACATTTGAATAAGTGGGAATTTAGAAGTTTGACTAATTTGACCAAATTGAGCAATTGAAGAAATGGATAATTGATTAAGTGGTCAATTTGATCGATTCGAACAACAGGTTTTACCAATTGAAGAATTAAAGACTCGAAAAATTAAAGTTCTGATTAATAATACCAATTATGTCAATTATTCCAATTAGAGTTTGACGCGTTTCAATTATTCCAATTGAACAATCTGAACAATTCCCAATTGAACAATCTGAACAGTCAATTTGGCACTGGAGTCCTTTAAAAAGCAGGTGGCATAACTTGCATACCCAAAACCCATTCTACTAAGATATAGAGGTAGAGAGGAGAATTCAGAGTCAGAACTTGATACATGTCAGTGCGTAACGAATCGAATTGATGGACTATAAACTCCAGATTTGGCTTCTGAATCACAACTTGGACTCTTCCTTTTCCACGGCAATCACCTCCATTTCCAAGTCAACGCCCAAGGGCAATTGCTTGACGGCAACACAGGATCTAGCTGGCTTGTGCACGTTGAAGTACTTGCCATAGACCCCATTGAACTCAGCAAACTGGGTGTCCATATCGGTCAAGAACACGTTGGCCTTGACAATGTGGTTCAAGCTGGAGTTGGAGGCCTCCAAGATATTGGACACGTTCTGGATCACCTGCTCAGCCTGCTCAGCAATAGATGGGTTTCCTGCCAATGGCTTGTTGGCGGGAGTATAAGGGATCTGGCCCGAAACATAGATGAAACCTGGCGTTAGTTTATGTGGTTTTTGAAAGTTCAATGATTACATACCGTTGACCTTGATTGCCTGGGAATAGGAGGCAGCAGGAGGAGGAGCATAAGCGGTTTTGACCTAGAGTTAGTGAGAGACGGGATTATGGCTGGAGGAAGTGCTACATACAGGAGTGATGATATTTCTTTGGGACATTCTGAAGAGGGATCTCGATTGGCCACGGAGTGCTTTGGTGAACATTGGTGGGGAAACTGGAGATTCTGACTCCGCTGACTGTGCTACGCGTGCTGGCACGTGCGCGGAGTCACGTGGCTGGGGCTCGGTCTGGCTGCAACTACGTCTACGTTTTGCAATTAGATATTTTGGTGGGGAATTTGGTGAAGTTTATGTATGGAGTTGGTGGATATGATTTGGTGAAGTTAGTGGGGAATTGGTGAAGTTGGTGAGAGTTTGGTCGTGTTTATGTATGAAGTTGGTATGAGTTGTGTCTACTTCTTCTTGCCCCGCTTCTTCTTCTGCTTCTTCTTCTTCTTCTTATCGGTGGCTGAGGATTCCTGAAAATCACCTTCGCCATTGAGAAAAGCATCGCTGAACTCCGAGTCAAGTTGTGTCTCAGCAGCAGATTCGTCCCCCGCATACTGCAAGTCGAGCTTTTCCTCCTGGCTGATGGCCTCATTCTGCTCGAGCATGTCTATTATGTTGTCGATGAAGATGGTGCTGCGGGCGAACTCGTTGAAGTGGGTGAGGAAGATGTTATAGTCCTCGGACGCCTTATAGGTGTCACGGAGCTGGTACTGGAACTGCCGGGCATCTTTGAAGTGCAGGTTGATGTGATTGAAGAGTCGTCTGGCGAAGAAGATGAATGAGTCCTGGATGAAGTCTTCCTGCAGCCTGGCGGCATATTCGGCCGGCTCCAAGTCCCGGAGCGACTCGATCACCTTGACGATATCATCGGTGAAGCCACTGGTGTCTTCATCAGATGGCTCCTGCACCTCCTCGGGCTCCAGAACAGGCCGGTACTCGTCCAGCTTGAACATGAAGAATAATTCACGTGCTTCCAGCACCTTGCCGATCCAAGGCACGAGCAATACCTGGATATCGTGGGCATAGTTCTCGAACGAGTCCTCGGTATTTTTCTTTATGATGTTGTTCAGCACAAGGTTTTTGATCATCACGCAAATACATAGGATGATCCGTCTGGTGGTCAGGGGCGAGAGCTTGGTATCTTCTGCAGCTGCCAAGGTTCCGGCAAAGATGAAGAACTCATGGAGAATCATCAGTTGCTCCACTGGAGTAATCTCCAAGGGGCCTTGTCTGGAGAACTTATATTTGCTCAGACGTTTTTCGGAATTGCCTCTGATGCCAGAGACAAACTCATACACATAGGAGATGAGCATAAGCAGTGGGTTGACGCTATGGGTCAAGAACCAGATGAGGGAACGGCGCAAACCTTTGCACATGAACAACTCATCGAGAAGGGCCAACGCACAATAGGGGTTTCGGAGCATGATGAGTTCGAAGTTGGTGGTGGGGAGGAGGTGGAGCAACGGCAACTCTTCGGTAGCCTTGATGAGGAGTTCGGGGCGTACGGGCGACACCAAGTGCTTGTGGATCTTGTCAGGGCTGATTTTGCTGTTGCGGCCAAGCATCTCGTCCCGAATGGCCTTGGCCACAGTATCCACGGTGACCTGCCCCACGCGGTCGATGAAGGTATCGACGTTTTCGATCTTGGCAAGGGCCAAGAACTCGAGTGCTTGCTGCAACTCGAACCACGTGAAGAAGAAGTGGTCGGAGAGACGCTCATCTCCGAGTTTTTTCAGTTCTGCTTCCAATTGCAAGAACACTGGCGTGAACTCTGTGTTTTTGCCTCGTGCACAGTCTCTCCAGTCACGGCCCTGTTCGTCGAACTCGATTTCGTCTTCCTTCTGGCGCTCGGCCATGCCGAAAACCACCGAACTCTTGACGGAGTCATTATCGCCCTGCTCTGCATCGGAGCCGGGACCTTCGTCGCCCGAGTCGAAGTACCCAAAGACGTACTTGATGTCGTCATCGAACTGGTCCTGGTAATAGACATCGACGGAGAGATCGAGGGCCGAGCCGTGGGGTGTGGCCCGGGCTGCTGTGCGCAGGATGTAATCGTCCGGGTCGAAGTGGGGGAAAGCGTTGGGGCCCGTCTTGGCGTCGGGCGTTTTTTTGGCCGGAAACGGCGACATTGAGAGGAGCAGCCGGCGAACCATGGCCACAACTGCACAGAGCCGTGGAGCAGAGCCAATGGATCCACACCCTTTAGCCGTGCGGGCCAACGGATCATAGAAGTTGATGAGCGAGTCGTTGAAGAGGTCGTTTTCAAGACACGGCCGGCCATTCTCTCCCAAAAAGGGGACGTACTCGCCGAGTTTGGGCATGTTGAGTCCAGTGTGCGGTAATAGCACATACGGGAAAGAACCCAGAGATGAATTGTGGGGTGACTTGAATTGCTTGCCCTGGGTTGGCTGGAGAGTGTATGCCAAAACCGACCGCACGGCCGACAGACCCAAAAGAGTCCGTTTCACGAGGTACGGCGTATCGAGGTACTCCAGCTTGGTGGCCCAGGCCTCTTCCTCGAGTTCACGGTCCATCTCGAGAGCCAAGGCAATGATGCTGGTGTGGGTCTTCCAGAGGCGGAGAAAGTGCTCCTGGTACGGGTTAAGGGCCGGGTTATAGGGCGACCCGTCAGCAGGCGCAAACAACCGGTGCAACGCCATGATCACCACGCAGCAGATATAATAGACGAGCTTGAGCGACAGCCACGGGTCGGAGAATTGGGAAGCAGAAGTGTCGGGCCCGTCCAAGCCCGAGTCGCCAAGCGTCTTGCCCAAACTGGGAAGCCAGTACTTGGCTGTGGCCTCCCAGTTCTTGACGTCGTTGTGCAAGTACCGAACCCTCAACTCGTCGTCGGCCCGCAACACCTTGTTGATGGCCTTGAGGATGGTGAAGAACTTGGTGGAGAGCGTGAACCTCAACGAGGCCACATCGGGCGAGTCGACCGTGGCCCAGGGTTCCTTGGGTTTCTTGCGCCGCTCTTCCTCGCCTTCACTCTCCACGTCTTCGGCCTCCAGAGCCGACTCCGAGCTCCGGTCGTCGCCCGCTCGTTTTCCATCTGCTGCGGCCTCTCGCCGGAGATCAAGAAGCGTCTGGTACGAGAGCGTGATGGCCACACTGCTCAACGTGTGCACACTAAGGGGCACAGCATCGTTATCCTCGGGTTGCGTGAACGGGTCACAGAGCCCGGCAAGAATGTCGAACATTCGCCATAGCAAGGTGTCGTCGGGGTTCAAGTCCAATGCATGCGTGAGTTCCACGTGTGCAGCGAATGGGTTGGAGGCAGCCGGTGCCACGGGGAGCTCGAACTCAAGCGTGTGTTCCTCCTCCATGTGAAGAGTTGGATATTACGTTTGATTTTAACGTTTGGTTTTAACGTTTGGTTTTAACGTTTGGTTTTAACGTTTGATTTAACGTTTGGTATAACGTTTGTTTTTATCGTTGGTGGTTGAAGTCAGTGCTCAATGGGTGTCAGAGATGACGAAAGGTGACCAGACAGAAACGGAAGAAACAGAAACGGACGAAGCTGAAACGGGGATGAAACAGAGATGAAACAATGCGAGGGAGTGTGAAACAGAGAAACGGGTGAAACCGGGTGATGGTGTAAAGATGCAATTATGAGCTGAATAAGGCCTAGGTGGTTGGTGGAGATGTGATGGTGATGTTCTGCCAGTCGCACGGTTAGATGCAGGTTGTGCAGGTTGAGCAGGTTGCAAGACTATGCAGGTAAGAGTATGTGCAGGATCACCAAAGAAAAAGGAAGAAAACGAAGAGAAGAGAAGGAAGAGGTGTACGGGTTAATTGGGGGGTATTCAGAGATGGGCTTTATATCTGGGTCCCCGTTCCTTCGAATCCTTCTTTCTTTATGGTGGGAAGGACTGAAAGTACCAGGTCTAAGCACGTGACTTGAGAGAGAACACCAACTCCAAGCCCTTACCAAAAATCCCCCGGACACTCTTGGCATCTTTCTTGGCGTAGGCCACCAACACGGCCATACTGCATGCAAAGGCGATTCGTTCGACCTGGAGGTTTTTTGGGGTGGGGTTGGTGGAGATCAAGGTGCCCAAGGCTCGGGGAGCCACGAAAAGAGCCAATTCTTTCCGCCGTTGAGCGGTGTCCACAAAACAACTGAAGCCCGATAAGAACGAACCCAGAGCCACGCAGATGGTGTCGTCCCAGCGAGTTTTGGGGACGTTGGGGAAGAGACGGGGGAAGAGTCGTGTGCGGCCCAAACACACGCCATACCAGCACAAGGCAATGAAGGAGCTCAAGAAACACGAGGAGCGGATGGTGGTGGTCAAGGCCCGGAGCAAGCGGGACCGCATGGACTTGCCCCTTTTGGGAATAAGAAGCATCAAGACGTTCAAGGTGCCGTACAACTTAAAGGCAAAGCGGAACCCCCGCAAAAACCGGTACACCGCGTGGAGCTCACAGTTGGTGGTGATGAAGGCATGCACACATTCACAGGTGAGAGGCTGGTTTTTCACAAACGACACCTTGTCGTACGGCTGGCCTAGGCGGTCGGCATAGTCGTGCAAAATGTCGGATTCCGTGCCATATTGGGTGTGGCCCTCCTTCACCGACTTGAGCGCCTGCACAATACCACTGTCCATATCAGCAGCAGACGTGATCCAGTTGCGGTACGCCGGAGGCAATTTTTCGGGGTGAAAAAACCACAGGTACATGATAAGCGTGGAGGAAGCTACAAACAAAAGCCCATCGCCAAGCAGCGACAAGTCCCGGTTCAAAAGCGTGGAGACCGAGGAAGAAAGGGCCGAGGAAAGCACGGTATCCATGGCACGCGTGGCCACCAAAAGCGTAAGGTCCAAGGAGTTGTGGCGGCCATAGGTGATCACGTGGGCCTGGTATTTCTGGAAACTGAGCAACGACGAAATGAACGAGGCCCCCAATGTGCTAAAGAAAAGTGCCCGTCGTTTGCTGGAAAAAGCACGTGACTTGCGGAGAAGCACATACATGGCCGGTTCAAGCAAGTTGATTAGAAGCAGCAATCTGCACGCCAACGCAGGGAACTTCTCCAAGCGTGTGGCACTCCACAACGTCTTCTTGGTCCGCGCCAAGAGCTGCCCATAGTCGCCGTCTTTAAGGGCCCGAGTCACGTACGAAATGAGTTTCGGGAGCGTGATGTAGAGGTAGGCAAAGATATAGGCTCTTGCGGCTGGGGCCACCACACGGAACCGGAGCTGGCGAAGAAGAAGCTCGTGGTTCTGACGGCGGAGTTGCGACATTGTCAAGACAAAGAAAGATTAATGGGCCAGAGGTGGAGGAAAAGGTGCTTTGGACGTGGGGCGTGCAGACAAGAATAGCCGGGGGAGTGCATGTAACTCGGCTAAAACCTATATGCAGGTGATCCGAGCACAGGGTTCCATTCTCCATTCATCCACCCATCCTCCATTCCTCCAAAAGTGAGTAAGTCATAGTCTTACTCTACATTTCTAGACATTACTTCCACTACAGTCATGCCATAGTCATACTTAAAGCAGTATATTCATCATATATTTCACTATATCTTTAGTCATAGTCAGTCATGGTCATAGTCAATCATACTATATTCATCATATACTCCTTGTTATGTTCTTTAATAACGTTTGTTAACCTAAACTTGTATTCGTTGATGGTTCCTCAGAGAGAGGAACCAGAGCGGCTTGTATAACTAAGAAGAGAAACATGGTATCGAAAAACTCTTCACCCGAACAATGGTGATGATTGTTCTAGAATATTCGAAAAGGCCATTGTAGCACTTCGTACATTGATGGCCGATAGCCGTGATACGGCGTTTACAATGGCCATTGTTAGGATCGGACGTCGTAGGCTTCATAATGCCTCTATATGTAGTGTCCTACCTATAGTGGATCTAACACTCCTACTATATCTTTAGTCATAGTATAATCACTAGTACTTTCTGTAGACCTGTATTCATACTATACTAGTACTAGTTCAGTTTCACAATACTTTATTAGACTTTAATAGTCCATACCAATACATGATACTACTCCATACTTCATACTCCATACTCCATACTAGTCTATACTCTGTACTACTAGTCTATACTCCGTACTACTATTCTATATACTCATTGAGTACTATACTACTCAGTACTCTATACCAGTCTAAACTATTCTGACTCCTCTATTGCCACTTACACTAGTCTATATTGCTCAATACTCAATACTACTACTACTAGTCTATACTAGTCCATACCTGGGTGTACTAATCTTAAACTAGTCTATAGTAGTACTGTTCTATATTCTATAGTAGTGTTTCTAGTCTGTAATACTCTATACTACCACTCTATACTAGTGTATATTAGACTTTACCAGTCTATACTACTACCAGTCTATACTAGTCTGTACTACTAGTCTATAAATCTGTACTAGTCTATAATATATACTACTACTAGTCTGTACTAGTCATTATGCTAGACCAGCCTTTACTACTGCTCTATATTAGTCTATACTACTCTGTACTGGCCATAATACTACTATGGGCATAATAGTAATAGTAGTCTATACCAGTCTGTACTAGTCTATACTAGTCTATACTAGTCTATACAACTTTATACTACTCTATACTCTGTACTCCTACTACTACAGGTACTCCTCTATACTAGTCTACTCTAAATCTATACCACTTTATACTCTGTACCACTACTCTGTACTAGTATAATAGTCTATATTAGTCTATGTACTCATTGAGTAGAGTAATACTCCGTAATACTCTGGCTAGTCTGTACTAATCTGTACTAGCCTTAACTACTAGCCTTTACCACTACTCTATACTACTACTCTTTACTACTACTCTATACCAGTCTATACTAGTCTATACTCTATACTACTACCAGTCTATACCAGTCTATACTATACTACCCTGTACTGGCCATAATCGTAACAGTAGTCTTTAGTAGTCTATATTAGTCTATATACTCATTAAGTACTATACTACTCTGTACTACTCTATACTAGTCTGTACTAGCCTTTACTAGTTTATACTAGTCTATACCTGGCTGTACTTATCATAAATTAGTCTATAATAGTCTGTGATAGCCATAATACTAAACTAGCCATAATACTAAACTAGCCATAATACTAAACTAGCCATAATACTAGACTAGCCTTTACTACTAGTCTATACTAGTCTATACTACTTTACTCTAGGCTGTACTACTCTATAGTAGTCTGTCTAGTCTTTAATACTCTATGCTACTACTCTATACCTGTCTATACCACTCTACTCTAATCTTTACTACCACTCTGTACTAGTCATAATAGTAATCCTGTCTATACTACTCAGTACTAGTCATAATAGTAATCCTGTCTATACTACTCAGTACTAGTCATAATAGTAATCCTGTCTATACTACTCAGTACTAGTCCATATGCTGTACTACTACCAGTCTATACTACTCTATAGTAGTCTATAACTGCCTGTGCTAGTGGTAATACTCGTCTACTCTAGTCTATAGTAATCTCTGTACTGGCCATAATACTAGCCTAGTCCATATTACTACTCAGTACTAGTCTAAACCTGAATATACTACTCAGTACTAGTCTATACTTTGTATTAGTCACTACTTCTCTGTCATACTCTATACTCTGCACTAGTCTACAGTACTATATATTAGTCTGTACTACTACTACCACTCTGTACTAGTCTATACTACTCCACTCTAATCTGTGCTAATCTTAAGTAGTCTATAGTAGTCTATATTAGTCTATATACTCATTGAGTATTGTAGTACTCTGTACTAGTCTATACTACTCTAAGTTAGACTTTACTAGTCTATACCACTAGTCTATACTACTACTCTATACTAGTGTATACCAGACTTTAATAGTCCATACAACCACACGGTACTACTCCAAACTCCATACTCCATACTCCATACTCCATACTAGTCTATACTCTGTACTACTACCAGTCTTTATCAGCCTATACTAGTCTACTCTAGTCTATACCAGTTTATAGTCGTCTACTCTAGTCTGTACTAGTCTATAGTATTCTATACTTGTCTATACTAGTCTATACCACTACACGGTATTACTCCATACTAGCCTATACTCTGTACTACTAGTCTATATACTCATTTAGTACTATAATACTCAGTACTCAGTACCTGTCTATACTACTATATAGTAGTCTATACTAGTCTACTCTAGTGTGACTCCTCTAATACCACGTACACTAGTCTATACTCCACAATCCATACTACTACTCTGTCATACTCCATACTCCATACTCCATACCCTATACTAGTCTATACTCTGTACTACTACTGGTCTATACTCTATACTACTCTATAGTAGTCTAGAGTAGTCTGTAAAAGCATAGTGGTAGTGGATCCCCCTGTGTACTTTGGACACATAGAACATGAAAGTGAAGGGATAATAAGGTAAAAAGGGTTTAAGTATGAAGAAGGGCCAACCATGGGGTGAGGGTAAATTTATAAATGGGCCCGGGCATAAAGATGTAATTGGTATAAGGGTAGACCTAAAGGGATGTCTTAAGGGCACCGGATGCCATGATAATAGTAGTCCGTACTACTCTATACTACTCTATACTACTCTATACTACAGGTACTAGTGTACACCAGTCTACTCTAGTCTATACTACCCTATACTTGCCATAATAGTAATAGTTGTCTATAGTAGTCTATACTACTCCATAGTAGTCTATTGTAGTCTGTACTGGCCATAATAGTAGTCTATACTACTCTGTACTAGTCCACACCTGGCTGTACTAATCTTAAACTAGTCCATAGTAGTCTGCACTATTCTATACTCTATAGTAATCTGTCTAGTCTGTACTACTCTATACTAGCCTTACTCTAGTCTATACTACACATAGTCTATATCACCACACGGTGCTACTCTATAGTAGTCTATAATAGTCTATATACTCATTGAGTAATTTAATACTCCGTAGTACTCTGAAATAGCCTGTACTCTGTACTAGTCTACTCTAGTCTACTCTAGTGTATACTACTTTATAGTAGTCTATAGTAGTCTATAGTAGTCTATAGAAGTCTGTAGTAGTCTCTACTAGTCAGTACTCTAATCTTTACTACTACTCTGTACTAGTCATAATAGTAATAGTAGTCTATAGTAGTTTGTACTAATCATAATACTACTCTATACTACTCTATACTACTCTATACTAGTCTATACTAGTCTATATACTTATTGAGTACTTACTACTCTATAGTAGTCTATACCTGTCTATACTACTCTATACTCTATACTCTTCCCTACTCTGTCCTTAAAAGGAGGTCAATAAAAAAAAACTGTATTTCTGTATTTCTGTATTTCTGTATTTCTGGAAAAAAGTTGTAGGGTGGGAACGCGTGGGAGGAGCAGGTTTATACTTCACACCTGCATATACTCACCCGATCATCCTGCACGCGTCGGCCGCGCCAGTGCGTTGTCAAAATTCCACCACTTCCGTCCTACGGCAACAATACCGTCTACAGAGAACTCTTTTTTCTCCTGACACCCTGGCCGCCCAACACGTAGTTCCAGCCTTTCCGCCACCCCCGTTTTACCCCCCTGGCGCTTTTTCCCCGCTATTTGCGCCCCCTGTGTCCCTCTAGACGGCGCTTTTTCTCCACACTCCCCCCTCCCAATGAAAATAAAGGAAATCAACACAACGCTGACCATTGCGTGGAGCCACGATGTCATTCCACTTTTGGCCGTGGCGTCCGTGGCCGGCGCCGTGGATTTGAACTTTTCCTCCGCCTCCACCTTGGAGATCTGGGACCCCTTTGGGCCTCTGTCCGCTACCCCCATTTTCTCCGCCCACGTCGACCACAAGTTCCATGCCTTGGCGTGGCTGTCGCCCTTCGACTCGTACCTGCACGGAGTGTTGGTGGCGGCGCTTGAAACCGGCGCTGTGGAATTCTACAATGTTGAAACATTGATCAAACAGGGCTCGTTGCAAAGTGCCACCATCCACTCCTCCAAGAAACATCTGGGCGCCGCCAAGTCGTTGCTGTTCAACCCGCTCCAGCCCCATATTTTGGCCTCCGGCGGCCTGCAGGGCCAGATCTTTGTGTGGGACTTGAAGACGTTTGAAGACCCGTTTATTCCGGGCAGACCCATAACTCCTATGGATGAGATTTCGTGTGTGGCCTGGAACAATACTGTGCCGCATATCATGGCCTCCACCAGCAATGCTGGATACACGAGTATCTGGGACTTGAAGCTGAAGAGAGAGGTGTTGCACTTATCATACAATGGGCCTTTGGGCCGTGCCGACTTCTCGCACGTGGCTTGGCACCCTACGCAGCTGACCAAGTTGATTACCGCCAGCCAGAGCGACCTGTGCCCCATTATCATGCTGTGGGACTTGCGGAATGCTTCCGAGCCCGAGGCCATTTTGGAGGGCCACACCAAAGGTGTGTTATCGTTGGATTGGTGCGTGCAAGACCCCAACTTGTTGATTTCCTCCGGAAAAGACAATACCACCAAGTTGTGGAACCCCATCACGGGCGTGAAGCTTGGCGAGTACCCCAGTGCTGCCAACTGGGCCTTCTTGACCCGCTTTGCTCCTAGAGCCCCGGATGTCATTGCTACTGCATCTTTCGATGCCAAGATTGTCATCCAGACCTTGCAAGATACCTCTCCGCCCGTTTCCGAAAAAGTGCGTTCTAATAACGACGATGAGTTCTGGTCCAACATCGCTACCACCGAGGTGCAACAGGCCGTGTTCGAGGTGCAGCAGGCTCCAGTATGGCTCAAGCGACCCTGCAGTGCCAGTTTTGGCTTTGGCTCCAAACTTGTGACTATACATAACTCCGACGGCAAGGGCCGCGTGGATGTGTCAAAATTCCTTTCGAAAAACCCTGCCAACTACGTTTTGGCCGAGTTGCTGGAGGCCATCAAGTCCAATGACTTTTCTAAAATCGTGTCTGCAAGAGCCTCGGGCTCCTCTTCTGATAAGGCTGACTGGGAGGTGTTGCAGAAGTTGGAGAGCCAAGGAAAAGGTGCTTTTTTCAAGACTGTGGTGGACGAAGTCTCTCCTTCCGAGTCTGCTTTGGATCTTGATGCCGAATTATTGAGCGACGAGCCAGCTTTGGATCCTGAAAACGATGACGAGTTCTTCTCCAATCTTTCCAAGGATATGAAGGACAAAAAGGGCTCCGGTGCTGACTCATATGTGCCTACAGGTGACTTTAAGATTCACAACGAAGCGGATTCGGGCGTGGAATCTCGTTTGGCCAAGTTGCTCTTGAACTACAAGATCCCCGATGCAGTTTCATTATGTTTGCAGGAGGGCAAGTTGACGGAGGCATTGATTTTGGCCTTGGACCAGAGCGAGGAGATCAGAAACAAGGTGAAAAACCATTACTTCTCGAAATCCGGGTCCAACGTGACCTCCCGCTTGATCTACTCCGCCTCCTACAAAGATATCTCGGATATCGTGGCCAATGCAGACATCTCCGACTGGAAAGACATTGCGGCCAGTATATCATTCTTCTGCAAGGATGAAGAAGACTTCAACCACAGAATGGTGGAGTTGGGAGACCGGGTCATGCTGCACGACCCTTCCAACAAGGCCAACAGAGACAATGCTTTTACGTGCTACTTGGCCGGCAATGCTTTGGACAAGGTGTCAGCCATTTGGCTTGGCGATTTGCCCAAACTCGAGGAGACTTTGTTGCAGACGGAAACAGAAAAGATCTCGTCTCCCCACGATGCTAAGTACTTGGCTTTGTCTGGATTTGTGGAGAAACTCTCGGTTTACCGGTCGATTTCGAAGCTTTCTGGCCCACTCTCTGGACCTGCCATTGAGCCTGTTTGCGAAGCCATCTTTGAGTTCACCAATATGGCTGCTTCAAGCGGGTTTTTCGAGCTTGCGGACCAATTCATGGCCATCTTGCCCGAAGATTTTGCTGGTTTGAAGACTGAAAAGGACCGCATTGCTAAGGCTACCAGAACATCCACCACAACAGCCACCAAAAAGGCTGCAAATGGACCTGGAAATGGCCATGCGGCTAGAGCTGGTCGCTACAGTATGGGCCATAAACCTTCTATTGCCGCACCAGTGCATCCTGCCGGTCCTTCCAGAACTCCATCTTCTGCCGCAGTGCCTTTGACCCAGGGCTATGCACCAGCAGGACATGGTGGGGCAGCAAACCCATATGTTCCAGCAGCCGCAGCCACAGCAGCAGGAGGAGCCCCAGTTTCTGGCGTCCCAGCTTTCAACCCCTACAACCCCAACCCCGAGGAAAAACGGCCTTCTTTCAGTGGAGTCCAAGGAGGTGCAGCAGCTCCAGTTGGAGTGGTTCGTCCACCAGCAACCCCAGCTTTCACGCAGCCTTCGTCTTATGCCCAGCAGCAAGCAGCAGGAATTTACGGTAATGCCACGCAAGCATCCGTGCCTCCTCCGCCTACACCCAAGAAGAACGAGACCGATGGCTGGAACGACTTGCCTGATACGTTCAAAGCACCCAAGCCAGCCGCACGTCGGACTCCGGCTCTAACTTCTGCTTTGGGCTTGGCCTTCGTGAATTCACCCTCGAAACCGGTGGCTCCTACCCCTAAACTCCCAATTTCAAGGCGGCCGCTGAGCCAACTCCAGCCTCCTCCACCCAAGAATAGAGTGGTGACCAAAGGGTCTGCTCCGGGAACTCCAGGCCTCGCACCTAGTGGCAAGTATGCACCAGCAGAGCCTGTTTCTCCTGCACTCAGCTCGTCAGGGCTGGTGACGAATGCTCCAATTGGAGCCGTTGGAGCAGGAGCAGCAGCAGGGTTCAACTCGGCTCCAAAGAGTGCACCCAAGAACCCATATGCACTTGCAGCTACCCCCTCGGCCAAAATCACGTATGCAGCCCCTCCTCTGAACAATTTCGTGGCCCCAACGGCCTCCAAACCCGTGCTGAACCCATACACGCCTCCACCCTCCAATACGCCTTCTTTTGGCGCTGGAACCCGGAGACCCGGCCAAGGAAGAACCACCTCGTCGCTGAGTATGGGACAGAATGGGCCTCCTTTGAGAAAGCCTTCTCCACAGACATTTGCACCTCCTCCGCCTGTGTCCAGGCCAGCAGCGGGGTCCAGAAGGGGATCGCAGTCGAATAGCCCATACCAGCCCAAATTGTCCAATGTGCCATCTGGAAACGTGACTCCTGTGGCTCCTGCAACAGGTCTTGCACCACCTCCAACAGGAATTGCACCACCTTCAGCAGCTGCTCCGATAGGAAACGCATTTAGTGCACCTCCAGTCGGGCCTAGATCCAGGCAACCAACTCCCAGCCAGTACGCACCAGTGCCCAGCAGAAGCCCCAACAACCAATATGCACCTCCAAATGGGACATCCAATGGGCCAGCCAGTGCAGCCAACGCACCTAATGGGCCAGTGAACGGAGGGGCTGGTCAGTATGCACCACCACCTCAGGCATCCATTGCTGGACCTCCAAAAAACCAATATGCTCCAAGCTCCACGCCAGCACAGAGCAGAGCACCTTCCAACCAATATGCTCCACCCCGGCAGTCGGTGCCTCAAGTATCTGCACCTACCATTCCAGGGCCCCCAGTGAAGCCAAAGGCAGCAGCCACAGCAGCACCAGCAGCAGCACAAAATCCAGAAGCTTCAAACCCCGTGGCTTCAAAACCCGAGGCTTCTAGTACCGAGGCTTCAGGAATCCAAACGTCGTTCACGGCGGTCTTGGGCCGCATCAAACCGGCCGCACCTCCCAAGTACTCCAAGCACGTGACGGATATGGAGAAGCGTCTCAACCTCTTATTCAGCGATTTGAGCAGCTCCAAGTTATCGGGCGGAATGGTGGAGTCGTTGAGCAAATTGGCGTCTGCGTTGGATGCAAAGGACTTTGCCAACGCCGCAGCCTTGAACCAGGAGCTCAGCACCAACCACGCTGCCGAGGCCGGCAACTGGCTCACGGGCATCAAGCGGTTGGTCACCATGGCCGAGGCGTTCGACTCCTAGTCCCAGAGGTACCTAGTATAGCTATAGCCTAAAAAAATTAATCAGCAATCAGCGGTAGTTAGAGAATAGAGTCAGTGAAGATTCAATACAGTCATAATAGTGACTCGGAGTAATACCAAAGACGATACAGTGATAATAATGACTCAGGAGTAATACCAAGGCCACTATTAGTGATATAGTGACTCAGAACTAATACTCAGTGAAGTAGTAGCGATGGGTAGTGGTACAGCAGAATGGTCCTAGAGAGCACTCACTAGTTTATACGGGTATAAGCTTTTCTCTTTGAATTCTACCTACGAATTAGTGAGTAGTCAGTAGTCAGTAATAAGTAGCACCACACCATCCTTTTACTTGCTACCCATACACTTTAAAGACTCAGACATAGTCAGACAGTAATACATAATAATACATAGTCATACATAGTAATAAATAGTAATACATAGTCATATATAGTCATATATAGTCAGATAGTCATACATAGTAATACATAGTAATACATAGTAATACATAGTCAGACATAGTCATACTTTAGTCCTAGGAGCAGTTAGTCACACTATACTCATTCCCTTGTTGATAGGTCTATGCTGTAGTCTTATCATCTAGTGTTTCCGAAATGATCTTGTGCAATGCCTTGGCTTCCTTCACCTCACTCTTGTCGGTGTACCTGTTCTTGTCGGTGTACCTGTGACCAGTCAATGACAAGGAGGTAGGAGCACCGATTAAGTCTTTGGCGTGTGAAAAGTTCGTACCTAGTTAATCTTCAAGTAAGTTTGAGTTAGTACCAATTCAACGACAGCATAGACTAGATGAAGAGCAATAGTAGAAGGAGAATATTAAAACGAGTAGTATAGTCTTTGTAGAGTTCATATAGTCTTTGGGGAGTTAATATAGTCTTTGGGAGTATAGTGATCTCTATAATGGGAGGATACTAAGAAGTACAATGGAGAGTTTTGAAGAGGTGATGTACTAATATAGAGAAGACCAGTGCCACCAATGAAGTGACCAGTCTAATGTACAGAGTAAAGTGGCAGCAGTGTTCACTGTTGCCGTGGTACAGTAATGGTGTGGTAGAGTAATGGTGCAGTGGACTGACCAGGACCAAGTCAGTTATTCAGTATTGTCAGGCGAGTCACTTAGTTAAGAAAGATGATACAATGGCGGTCAGTTGGGCGAGCGACATCTGCAATAGTAGAGTTATACAGTGACTGAAGAGTAGCAAAAGGGTATAGTTACTGAAAAAAATAAAGGAGTAGTGGAAGAGTCATAGTAGCAATGGTGACTAAAGAGAACATTGGGTATCAAAATTAGTGTGTACTTGAGTATAGACTCTAGAATTAGTGAGTCTAGAATTGGTGACTCTAGAATTAGTGACCCCAGAATTAGTGACCCAGAATTAGTGACTTGATCATTACTAATTTTGGGAGTAATGATTCCAGGCGGCTGGCTTTTAAGTTGCGACTCTTCAATTGTGACTCTTCAGTTGTGACTCTTAAGCGGTGATTCGAAGTGAGCAGTAGTATGAGGTGTAATATTAGCCATCCAAGACTATACTTGATAGACTAATACACAGTGAAGAGAAATAACCAGGGACTAGTGAAGAGCAGTGAAAAGGTGGTATATAGTGAAGAGTCATACATAGTGAAGAGTCATACATAGTGAAGAGTATGGTAATTCCGAGTAATAGTGGATGAAAAGTGAGTAGTGAAGAGTTATCGTGACTAAAGAGATTACATACGGACTGTTAGATTCTTTAGTACATTTATGCCTAATAGAAACTATATTCGTTGATGATTCCTCAGGAAGAGGAATTGTCAATACTTAAATACTCTGCAGGAGAGCAAAACGTAGTAACGGCGAACTAAAAGGGACGTAGTAACAGCGAACCAACCCGGAGATTAACTGGGCACGTGAGCTCAATCCCTGTATAGGTAGAGCACTACCCATATGGAATCTAACAACTATACTTTACTACACTACTGTGCTGTACTACTGTGCTGTACTACTACTGGGATATAAAGATATATCAATAGAGATGCATGCCAGCTTGGAGCTGTATGGATATCTGAGTGAGTATTAGAGTCTAAAGTCGACATACAGTAACTAAATTATGATTTATTTATGATTTATTTATGACTTATTTAGTTATGATTTATTTAGTGATAATTTATTAAGTTATGACTTATTTAGTTATGATTTATTTACTTATATCAACCAAAAGTTGTAGCTGAGTACTAGGTGTAACCCACAGTCTAACAGTGCGATCCATGGTATACTTGATATACTTGATGAGTAACTCTAAATTACTCAAGGTTACAGTGTCTGATAGAAGTGTAGTAGATTATACTGGTACAAAACGGGGATTATTGGTTAATCTTTTGTCTGATATGTGGTCAGGTAGTAGTGTACATTATTATACAAGTTTAGTCCTGTCTAACAGACAGCCACAGAGACAGCCACAGAGACAGCCACAGAGACAGTCAGAGAGACAGTAAGACAGTAAGACAGTAAGACAAAAAGGCTGCCGGTCACAGTCACAGAGAGACAGATGAACATAATGCTAGGACTTGGTCTTCATACACCAATGGATTGTCATCTCTGGTGCTGGTCATGAATTCACGGATCCACTTGTTCACGGATCCACTTCTTCACGTATTCACGCGTCAAAAAACCAAGTAGACCAATTCATCCATAACGTTTAAATCTGCAGATCTTCACGATAAAGAAATTGACCGAGGTAATCAATGTTTAGTCAAGGTAATCTCGGGTCAGTCAAGGCCGAGGTCCTAGCCAGATAGCCAAACTGATTTCAACCTGATTCCAACCTGACTTAAATTAAACCAGACTTCCAAGTTCATCTCCCATATCTGGATCCAACGGTACCGTAATTGCTTCGGTATGAAAAGAGCGGATATCGAGAATATAACAGCATCACTTGAACACTGACTCTAGTTCCCCTGGATAACCTCAGAAAGGTGAACAGAAAGACCAATAGACTGTGCAGTGATTAATAATTCTCAACAGTGCCTCTTAACCCTTGGATTGACTCAGAGTTAGCAGCTTTTGGGCTGGTCCAGACTTAGCCTTAAATCGACTAAGACTTGATTTCAGACTTAGTCTTAAATCGACACTGGTGACGACTGCACTGGAGGAGTACCGGAAGTTCCTGCCAACACCGACAACTGGGATCCGACAACTGGGATCCGACAACTAGGATCCAACAACTGGGATAAGATGTTGTTGAGGTTGTTCTGTGCAGGGGCTGCTGGCTGTGGAGCAGGAGAACCCGTTGGAGGAGTCGAGTCTCTGTTTTCTTCGCCAAAGATGCAAACGTCAGCAAGATGTTTCAAGATGTTTCGAGATGTTTCCTGCAGCAGTGGCAGGAGCAGGAGTAGCTGGGGCTGGTGAAGGTGGAGGAGGAAGAGCAACTTCTGTTTTTCTCGACTTGAAGTGCTTTTCCCGGATGCAGCCAAGTGTCTCTGGGCTGAAGGTCAGTGCCCGTTCCCAAATATCTATCAACTTGCCGATCTTCACCTCCGTAGCAGGCACGATGGTCAACTCCATGGCATCATCAACAATAGGCACCACCAACTCGCTGATCCGGTGCATACAAGCACCAAAGGTGCCGTCGGTGGCTAGGCCATCAGTCAGCTCGTTCTCTTCTTGGCCTCATCCATGTAGGCTTCATCCATGTATACTCTAACTATGAAGTCCACCACATAGAGTGCACCCGACTTGTGAGAGGAATGCACGCAACTTGTGAGAGGAAGGAGTGGCTTTATAGCTAGAGTACAACGAGGCAATTAACTTGGACTCGTCGGCCACGTTTTTGACAGCAATATCCGTCGACTTATATCCCGATTCTCAATCCTGTCATTCTTTATAACTGCTTCGTGTTGATTCAAGTGATGAACTTGTTTCTTCGTAGTATTGAGAGGAGGTTCTACCGTTCTTCCAGGTGAAGTACTCGTCACTGTTGACAGTCGAAGCTGGAACGTAGGATTGAGCCTGCAACAAGATTGGAACGTTCATGTTCTCGGAACCTGGGTAGTCGGTTCTGCAGATGGCAACGTCCTTGTCGAGCTTAGACACGAAAGAAGCAGACTGCTTACCCCAAGCACACAAGAACTTCTCGTCAGGGTTAGATCTGTACAACTTTCCACCCTTACACAACAAACCATCGACAGAGGTGTTGATTCAAGTGTTGAGCTGGTCTAGACTTAGCCTTAAATCGACTAAGACTCGAGTGGAACCCTGGATTCACTGAATACTGGCTTCAAGATTAATCCACCAAAAACCACTTAATCCTCCACTTATCCTTTGACTCCAGATCCAATCAGCTCCAAGAACACATCATTAATATGAGTAGAATAGGATCAATCCACATTATAGATCACATGATCAAACAGAAACATAGACAAATAGAACCATACCAAAAGAAATGGTGTAGATATCCCTGTACAAAGGTGTTTTATGGTCACACTCTCCTTTTGGACAGGTCGAGACGGGCTATGCCCTTCATTAGGTTTTTAGTGGACACGTGACTCCACCGATCACTTTGTTCGTTTCGGTTCATGAAGGTCTTGACCAATTTGGAAACCTGTGCATCCAAGAGTTCCTGTTGCACGCGGTCCACGAGCCCAAGGCTTTGTTTGAGCTGGTACACGATGTGGAAGAGCTGGTCCATGTTGGAGGGGAGGTTTTTCTGGAGCATTTTCTCTGCTTCTTTTGCCAAATGCTCCATTTTCTCCAAAACCGTGCTTTTGGGCTCCAACACCTGCACACAGATCTCCTTTCCACCGTCCCGAGTCTGGAGATACTCTCGTAGGGATTCCACTCCCAATGTACTCTTCAAGGCAGTACTGTCCAAAGCACTGTCTAAACCCGTACCTTTCAAAGCAGTACTGTCTAAACCCGTTTTCAAAGCCGTACTTTCTACACCCAGACCTTCCAAATCCACACCTTTTGATACCGTTAACTCCCCCAAATTCTGCCCCCTTTCCTTTCTGGTCAACCCCTGGATCTTCCGGAGATTCGATTCAAGCGCCTCTCTCCACTGTAGCTTTTCTAGCCCCAACAGCCGGAGTTTGCGCTTAAACACCTCAATACTCTCCTTATTGGACTCATTCAAAGGGTTAGGCTTGACCACCCTTTTGCCAGCCAATTCCGTGGGTGAATCCTTTAAACTGTACCAGCTGGTGGAAATCGTGCCATTGGCCAAATCTGCAAGTAGCTCGTGCTTGATGATTTTGGCGATTCCCTTGGCTGTTTCTGCATCTTTGTTGACCAGCATATCGGGGTCTTCCGTGGACTCTAGAGATTTCTTGAAACACCACGTCAAAAGCTGCCGCATTTGGTTGGGTTCGGGGATCGAGGGGTCCAACAGTTTGTAGTATTCATGGGCAGAAACCTGCGCATGTGGTTTAGACGAGTACCCGTTTCCCACCGACAGTTGCCGCTTGCCCCTGTTGTTGTAGGAGGAGCGCCTTTTGTTGGGGATGAAGTCGGACTCGTCTGCTGTGAGGTTAATTAGGTGGTGGGTCACTTTTTCCGAGTACTCGTTGGGGGATGCTGGAGACTGGGACCTTTCGTGGTCGCTATAATGATCCTGGGTCTTATATTGATCCTGGTGGTTATATTGGTCTCGGGACGTGATTTGGGAGTCTTTTTGCTTCTTTTTCCGGGCTGTTTCGG
Source organism: [Candida] ipomoeae (assembly GCA_002370145.1). NCBI lineage: Eukaryota > Fungi > Ascomycota > Pichiomycetes > Serinales > Metschnikowiaceae > Metschnikowia > [Candida] ipomoeae. The sequence goes on along the minus strand of NKZK01000417.1, from coordinate 5,907 downwards.
AGGATTTGGCCGTTTTCGGCGTTTTTTCCGCCCCAGATACGCCGTTTTTGCCCGTTTTTGACGCTTTTAAGCCGCTCCGACTCCGTTTCGAAGGCGGAAGCCCCTCCTTATCATCATGGAAGAATGCTGGCGATGGAGCCCAATTATCGGGCGAATTGAGCTGCGCTGTGGCTCTTTTCAAGCGGGAAATCGGCGTGCTGGCCGAATTTATGGGCGAATCACTTGAAACAGCCACCGGACGTGCTCTAGGCGGCATTTTGCACTTGGTAGGCGTCTTTATGGAGTCGGAGGACTCCGGAATGGGGCCGTTTCCTGCAGATAGGAGCTGTTTTAGCGTATTGTGCAGGCCCAACATGGACTGGGGCTGGCTGGACCGTTGTGGGGGGTTCATGGAGTCGTCAGATTCGTCAGAACTGAAATTATGGCGCAGGGCAACGTATTTGATTCCAGGAATGCCATTTTGGGCGTTCTTAGGCGGATTTTCTCCGTTTTTGGGCGGATTTCCACGGTTTTTCCCGCTTTTTTCACCGTTTTTGCTGTTTGGGCCGCTTTCATCGGTCTTGACCACCTTCCTCGGCCGGCCACGGCCTCTCAGAGCGGGTTTTTTAGGCGGCATACCGGTTCATAAAGGATAAATGCGTATGGAGGGGTGTAGTGAGCAACGGGATGTACTGGTGGCACCAGGAGCAGGAATGTATATAGAGCAAGGTATATAGAGGAACAGGGCAAAAGGATGAACGTAAGAATGTGCTGGTGTACTGGCCTCCTATACTGTTGGACCGATAAGTGTATATTGTAGGAGGATTGTTTGAGGATGTTGTTGTTGCGCGGAGGGCCTGTATGCAGGATAACACGTCTTTTGCAATCGAAGATGCTCCAAACGCCGCCGGAAGTTCATTTAGTGGAGAAAAAAGTGGGTGAATGTGTTTATTTTGGGGATTTGGGAAAATTTTGTTTACTGAAGTTTTCGTGTTTTTTGGTGTGGAAGGAGATTTTGGGCGTGGAAGGACTTTTGGTGTACGGATGTGCTTGTCGATTCTTTATATGCAGGTGCGCATCATTGCGCGTGGTTCCAGTACCCAGACAAACGATAAACCACTGTTAATGACACGCAAGCGGTGATTCCACATAGAGTATTTCTTGCTGTTTTACTAGGGGTCCTGTACCTAAGCATATTCCTACATAACATCCTTACACCGTGCATGATCTGAAACACCGCCTGACTGCAGATAGACAACCATCATTACTACACCGCCAAATCCTAAACTGACCTGAAACAAACCATTACATTCGTCTGATGACTCCGCTGCTTTCTCGGTGCGGACACTACGTTGCAGTGGTATCCAAAGAATCTGTCCAGGTACACCTGCTCCTGCACACAAGCACCCCACCCATTTTCTACAATCTTCGAAAAGTCTTTACCGATCATGGCCGGAGGCATGATACAGTGCCACCCTCGGATCTGCCGATTACAGTACACCAGGTTGAATGGGAACATGTGCTTCCGGGGAACCGGTCGCTGAAGTATGCAGTGCTGGTCACATGTGGCGACATCAATTTGGTGGTGGTGATTGAATTGGCCGGGGGTGAACCGGGGGTAATCGAGGTCGACGGGGTGGGCATTGACCGGTTCCAGTGGTTTCCTGCAATTCCGACCACTTCTAATCTGGGGGCCCATCCGGGGGCAGATTCGGGAGCTAATCCGGGGACAACCACACCGGCATCTTCCCTCGGTTCCCCTACCCCCGGATCTACACCCCCAGCTACCGGGTCCTACATAAACTCCACCATGCTAGCGGTCTTCTCCCGCATGAACCTCCACATGAAGGTCTACTCGCTATTATGCACACAGGCCCTCGTGACGGTGGCCAAACCGTGCAGTCACGTGATCTTTCATCCGACCAAACCCCGGCTCTGGTCGGTCGTGGCCCAACCGCACCACCCGAAAAACCTGGCTGCGCGCCGCCTGCCCTTGACTAGCCCTCGGATCTCCCACTTCTATACCGACGGGGTCACGTGCTCTCGCCTCGTATCCCTAGAACTTCCTCTGGCCGTGGGCACCGCGGCTAAATGGGAATGGTCCCAATCGGGCAAGTGGCTTCTGCTGGTTGACCCGGAATCCCGTTTGGGAGGGGCAGATGTCCGGGTATACAACTTGTACGGCATACACCAACGGGGCCACGTGACCAGCGGCGTGACCGAGGGTCACGTGGCACACCCTACGCTTGTGGCTGCAGCACGTGACGCCACCGAGTTTGGGTGTGTGTGGGGGCTTGGATCCGGTCCTTGGCTGCAGGAATGTGATTATATTGTGAAGTACGATGAGCTTTTCGACCTGGGTCGTGCGCTGGCCATAACCATGCAGGTAATTGATATTCAGAGTCTTCTGCAGGGCAAACCGGAGCAAGTGGTGCTTTCCGAGGGTATTATATGGTCGCACTTCCGGGACCTCGATTTGGAGATCAAGTACTCGCGGTTGGCGCGGATCCCCCCGGCCAAGTTCCGGTGGAAACAGAGCATGACATCCGGGGGGCGTCACGTGATCGCCGCCGAAAAGAACGTTTGTATATTCCAGCGCCAATCCGGGGCGCTGCCGAAACTCGTACCGGAAATGTGTGTTTTCGGCGACCTGAAGTTCTTGGATGTGCTCGTGGTGGACGGTGGATACGTTGTGGCCTATAGCGATCACGTGCTGGTGCTACATGCAGGCACACCGATAATCCTAGCTACGAGTCGGTACTCTTTTAGTACGGTCCGGTTTTCTATTGAAGGAGATACTTTGGCCGTGAGTTTAGTGGAGGATACGCCCGGAGGCCCCCTCTGGCGGCGTGTGTGCAGGCCATTATTACATTTGACGTCAGTGTCCAATGAAAATGTGGTGCCAAAGCAAGTGGCCAATGAGAAGGCCAGAAAAAGTCCGGTGGAAGATACTCTGACGGAGCATGAAGTCACAGACACGTTTCAGAACAAACGGAGGGATATATACAGGAAGGTGACTTGAGTAGACCAAACACACGAGTCAAATGATCTCGACACGAAGATTACATGACCCAAGATCACATGACACCAAGATCACATAGTATCAGATAGACAGTAGTATGGAATGGTCATGTTGTAGTCACGTGAAGAGACCAAGTAACCCACAGTCACGTTAAGAGACCAAGTAAGAACAGTCACATGACCAGACCAAAAAGAACATATCCAGTCAGCCACTGTAATATGGAGTTATCAGTCACATGATCAGAGCAAGTAAGGCACATTCATATGATCATTGGAGAAGAGTCACGGGATAGTCACATGACACCAGACGTGATCATTCAAAGGTATCATAGCAGATCCATAGAGTTACTTGATTGCCAAAAGTAAATGACAGTCACATGATCACCAAAAGTGAATGGCAGTCACCTGATTGGCCAAAGTAGAGATGTAGTCACCTGATCACCAAAGTAGACGTGGAGTCACATGATCCCAGTCAAATCAAGATATCACACATGACAGTCACATGAGCAGTAAAGACATCACAGTCATATGACACTAAGAGATTGATCACACCAAAGCACAGTCCATAATCACACCAGGAGAGACACATCATAGTCACATGACCATTGACAGTCACATGACACTTTTGAAAGTAGCATGTCCGTTTTGAAGTCACATGACCGTTTTGAAGTAACATGTCCCTTTGGAAGTAACATGACCCTTCGGAAATAACATCACACAATATCAGGTCACACCAGTGAGATTAAATGACAGGCACATGATCTGACCAAAGAAGAACAGATCATAGTCACACCACAATCACTGATTTAGCTAACTTTCCGAGTCACACCAACGTCACCTGAACGTCACCCGAACAAGATCAAGGGACAGTCACATGATCCACTCTTAGCTGACTTTGTCACTAGTAGTCACAAGATCCACTACCTCACAAGTTCCACTCATACCCCAGATTGAGTCACCGTCACATGACCACATTCACCTGATCAGTTGTCTTCTTTACTACTGACGTAGTGAATTCCTGAATTCCTAAATTCCTAAATTCCTAAATTCCTAAATTCCTGAATTCCTGAATTCCTGAATTCCTGGAAATGCCTATAGAAATCATTTGTCAGTCGGATCAGTCTTTCTAGTTTGTCCGGATATAGAATCTGCTCACTAGTCGGAATATGGAGGCCTTTAGGACAGGAGGGTAGGGTTGACCAATTACTTTCATTACGCATTTGGGGGTTGACTCAAATACCTGCATAATCGTTAGACTCCTTGGTCCGTGTTTCAAGGTCACTTGCTCCTCTACCTCTCTACCACTCTACTGCTCCACTCGAAGCAGGGAATAATTCACCTAATCGTCACATGATCCACTCTTACCTGATCGTCACATTATCCACTCTTACCTGATCATTCACCTGATCAGTTATACATCCACTCTTACCTGATCAGTCACATGATCAATCACATGATCGTCACATGATAGTCACACGACACGAATACTCATACAATCCACTTTACCTGATTAGTTATGATCACATCAACACACGTTCCACTCTTACCTTATTAGTCATGGTCACATCATTATAGTTCCACTCTTACCTGATCAGTCATGGTCACTTTCTCGTACCTGATCAGTCGTTCTCGTACCTGATCACATGATCACACTTTCCACTCTAAACTGATTAGTCATTGTCACGTTCTCGTACCTGATCAGTCACGTGACCGTGACCGATCACATTATAGTTCCACTCTTACCTGACCAGTCACGTGACCGTAAACGATCACGTGCTTGATCAACTGCTCTTCTTCTTCGGAGCTCCCTTGCTTCTCTTCTTCCTATCAGCAACCATCTTCACTCTATACGCCTCCTTTGGATCGACCAACTTCAATTCCGGAAACCACTCCTTGAAATCACGGAACGTAGGGGCAGAGTCGTTTTTTCCGTAGTACGATGCGACGGTGGGGCCCTTCAAAGGTGCACGCAAGACCTTGGCTCCGTTCCGGATTCCACTGGGGTTGTATGTTTCGCCGAAGATTTGCGCGGAAAGTTGCTTGACTGCTTTTAGCTGCGTCTTGCTGTTGTGGAGGAAACTCATGGTAGTTTGGAGTTTGGGAGTTTGGGAGTTAGAAATTGGGTTTTTGGTGGATGGAGGTTTTGGTGAATTTTTTGGTGCGAATTTCGTGGTGCACGGGTGTTTTGTGAGGGTTTGGTGTACGGGTTTTGTGAGGATTTTGTGTACTGATGGGAATATATGCAGGAAAAATCCTATTCACACCGAACCTGATATTTGGTCAAAGCTCAGGTTTACTAGTAAGAGCCCAAAAATGCATATGTAGTAGTAATTTAGTAGTGTAGTAATGCATTAGAGTAATAATTTATTAGAATAGTAGTGTATTAGAGTGAATAATTACCCAACTATTAATAATTGGGTTTATTTTCATAGATTCAGTTCTTAATTTCATTTTAGCAGCTATAGTACGAAAAACTGAATCTCTTACAATATAATTACATATCTCTTTGATCTTTTACATATATTCAGACTAGCTAATTTATTTACATAATATAAAATTGGACCATTTATAAACAGTTTTTAAATTACTATCGAGTTAAATATATCAATTAAAAATAAAAAGATTTTAAAAATTATCCTACATTTTAAAATATGAAAATCAATTTCAAATCACTCAATATAAAAGTTAACATATATTCTTAAATATTATAACTAAAATTTAAACTTATTTCAATAATTTGGACTATATCTTTTGAAAAGTATACCTAAGTTATATGCTTTACGTATAGATCGTATTGATCTCTTAATAATAATACGGATTCTTGAACTGTAGTAGTAGTAGAGTAGTAGTAGTAGAGTAGTAGTAGTAGTAGAGTAGTAGTAGTAGAGTAGTAGTAGTAGTAGAGTA
>NKZK01000416.1:0-18667 GCA_002370145.1 [Candida] ipomoeae | reverse complement strand
GTATAGTATAGTATAGTATAGTATAGTATAGTATAGTATAGTATAGTATAGTATAGTATAGTATAGTATAGTGTAGTGTTGAATTTTGGTTAGGTCAGGTACTCTGTTTACTATGTTCATTCGCCGATGATTCCTCAAAAGGGGAAATCGGAGCTGCTTATATAATAATTCAAGAGAAGGGAAGGCTGAGTAGGAGGCTGAGTAACAAAGGTCATTGTATCAGGCAGAGAGGCTTCATAATACCTCCATAGGTAGTGATCTACCTATGGTGAATCTGACATACAGAGCAGTATATAGTATATATGATTACAGTAGGTAGTATAGAGTAGTAGTATTAGGGAACAGTGTAGTGATTCAATACAGTACTTCAATATAGTGTTTTATATTGTGTAGTACATATGGTCTATAGTAGATGAGTATACGGAGTATAGAGTATACGGAGTATATAGTAGTAGAGTACATACGGAGTATATAGTAATAAAGTATATAGGGAGTATATAATAGTACAGTATAGAGTATACGGAGTATAGAGTATATAGTGCATAGTATACAGTAATAGTCATACCACAGTATATGATAGTACAGCATTTAGTAATTCAGTCTAGTGGAAGACTACTAACTAACTAACTATTACTATTAGGAATTAACAGGACTGATAAGGACTGATAGACCTGCAAGGACTGAGTTATTTCGGATGTGTTATGGTTAATACTGTGTTAATTTGGGTTTCTGGGACATTGCCCTGGCCTAAATAGGCAAGTGTCTGAAACTCCAGACACAGTGATGTTAACTTTGCAGTATGGCTTCTGGTGTCTGCTGGTGCCCCCCCCGGTACTTGCATAAAGGCACATTGAAAGATGAAAAGAAAGTATATAAGGCCAAATCGCCATTCTTATTATCCTAATTATCACATTAATTACAATGGCTGCTCAATAACTATAATCTTCCAAGAAATCCACTGCTCCAAAGGACAACTTCTGGCCGCTCAAGATCAAGTACGGATGGTCGCCTGCGTGTGTCATTGCTTAAACATGAGACCAGCCTAGTGAACAATTCAATATTGAACTAACTTTCGATAACCATGGAAGAGATCATGTCCATCTATTTCTCTGATTAATACATACTCTGATTAATACATACTGAATTTAGTGAAGGTGTAGAATTAGTAAGCATGAACTAGAGTCATGGACAGCAGTGGCTCTAGTATGGTAGAGTAGTACTACAGAGTAGTACTGTGAGGCATTACCATATATTTAATTATCACTATCCATTTTGGACCCAGTACTTAGTCACTTGCCTCGCTTGTCGATGAATCTTCTCTTAGACTAATCTATGTTACCTCATAACTTTTTCTAAGAGGACAATAGCGGGGAAGGTTCTCATGACGTGACGACCCAATATCTCTCGATGTTAGTACAATGTCTTGAAATGAATACTGTTAGGATCAGAAGCGTAGGGTCAATAATACTTTAATGCTTAGAGGACTGTCTATGAGGACCTCACAGCGGAGACTCTCCTTTTATATTCAAGAGAGCCTTCACATTTTTGCAACCACATGCACGAGTGAGGGGCCCGAGTGGGGATGTGGGTGGGGGACCGTTACCACTGAGGGTGCTGCCCCACAACTTCGGCTCCCAAGAAAATATGCGCTTAGCAGGCCCACAGTTTGCAGCCCTGTTTCTTTTTTTTTTACAGCAACGTCAAGACCTGCATGTAAACTGGCTGCAAGAGAGACCTCCCCCCTACAAGGCCGCGGACCCGTACACCAGCACATACACGTTTTTTGCACCCACCCACCTCCCCCCGCCATGACTACACAAAACGACGTTCTCCCCGGCGAAAGTGCCGCCCCGGCCGCCGCCTCTTCTCCTCCCACCAACAAGCGTCTTGCCCCCCGCTCCAGCAACCAGTTCCGCATTGGGCCGCCGTTCTGCGCCACCATCAACAAAATCCCCATCTACAACTCCTCCAATTCCGTGGTCACCCCCAAAATCTGCGCCCGCCTCGATAGAGGTTTCAATTTCATTGATGGCGAATGGATAGGCTATAAACGGAACTACTTCACTCTAGTGGCGTCGTTTTTCTTTGCCGATTGCCCCTTGAATATAGCCGCCACCGATGATTTCTTCTATTTCGACTCGGAGAATCGGCGCAGGGACCTTTCGGCTTTTAAGATCATGCTTACTTCCGTTTGCCCTGAAGATAATGCCAGTGCCGTGACTTTGGTGCAACATACAGCCAAAAGGGATCGGGGGCCCCAGAACTCGCCGCCGGTGTACTATGCAGTGCCGGGCCAATTACCTCCTCATCTTACCATGAAGCTGGTAGCCAATATTCGAAACGGTGAGAAAATTGACCGCTGCAATCGCTTGTTCTATCTTCTGCAAGAGGAGGTACTGCACATAGTGCACTCCAACCCAGCTTCCATTCTAGCAAAATACCCACGGGACCAGAGTATCTCCTTGGTTTCCCGTTATGAACGGATCCAGTTCTCTTCTGCCGGATGCGGAAACCGCAAGTCCGCTAGCACAAACAACAAATACTACATTTTAGTTATCCAGCTTTTGGGCGAGGACACGACTGGCCAGGATGTGGTTTTGGCGTATTCGGAGTCTCCGCCTTTGGTGGTTCGGGGCCGGTCCCCTTCCAACTACCCCACACAAGCAAGTAATGGCACTCATGCGCCTGAAAGCATCAGTGTGAAAATTGAACCAAATAGGCAGGTGGAAACGCCGGCACCTGCTCCGGCCTTGGGTTCCGAGCTTCGTGTTTCCGGAGAAGACTTCAAAGACCTTCGTGGCTCGGACGAAAACGTTTTCCCACTGAAAAAAGCCAGAACAAAGCCTGAAGTGGAACCTAAAAGGCTGTTGCTTCCTCTGTGCCGGAACCCCAATTTACTAGGCCCATGGGACTCGATGGAGCCGCAACTAGTGCCTATTTTGGAAGAACTGTCATCCCGAAATGTACCGGATTGGGTCTTGGCTGCCGAATCGCATAGCCCACTGTTTCTTTTGGGTCAAGATGATGTGTTTCCGGTGGATATGCAGTTTGTGGACCCTGATCAGCCTCTAATCCCGGATTTGGAAACCCCCAACTTTCCGGGCGAGCTCCCGGACCTTTGGGATAATCTTCACCAAAAAGAGAATTACCCACGGGACCTTCCGAACTTTTTAAAAGGAAGCTACTCGCATGACTTCCCTGATTTCGGTGATTTCCCAAGAGGAAGCCTCTCCAATGACTCGCCAGAACTCTATGGCCCAATTCCAGTCCCCCAAACTCTACCCAATTTGTACGGGTCTCCGGGATTATCGGAAGACATGATGGAGCCATTCTACCTGCAGGACACGCCAAATGGAGGAATGGGCCCCTCTACAGGCGTTCTTAATGAGCGCATGCAGACCAGCATGTCCACGGAGAATCCTGAATTAGTGGATCTCGAACACTACCTGTTCGTTAATACTTACTCGACGTACCAGGCACTTCCTGCTCCGGTAATCATAAGCGACCCGCTCTATACGTCCACACCGCTCCAGTTGAAGATTGAGAGCAAGATGCAGGAAGAAGTCAGCAGGTTCCATTGCAACCAAGTTGCCCATTTGAATCCCAATATTAAAAGGTGTAAGCATGGATTCAAGGCTCGCACCAAAAAGTAGACTACGCGGCTCTACTCCATGGAAGACTTGCAATGGCCAGAAGCACTAGATGCAGGATACGTGATGTTCAAACACAAGCTTGAGTCGTTCAGGCAGACCATGGATGAGCCAGAACGGGATAATCTCGGCTCGCTGATGATCCTGACTCTTACTACCATCAGTTCCAATGAATAGCACCAGCAGGAGCAGCGTATAGGTGTCTACAGCTTGCAGTCTCAAGAGGTATATGAAGTTTACGAAGTCCACAGGACATCTACAGGTGGTCACACTCTTTAGTCCAATGGTAACGTCTACGTCTACAGTCGGGGAACGTCCACGTTCGGAGAATCTACAGTCTACAGTCTGCAACCTGCAACCTGAAGTACAGGTATTTCAGAATCAGCAGTTTATGGAAGGGCAGTCAATACAAATCTCCATTTACAGGCAGCCATGATAATTTGGGATAAGCAGTCTAAATGGTAGACATTCTATATGTGCAGGTCTGGAAGTTTATGAGATACAATGTGGATGTATGGGACAAAAGTTGTGGTCTTATGATCTGGAGGACTAAGAGTGCAAGTATAACAATCTATATACTGGGAGTTTATATAAAGGCAGTCTCTGTACTCGTTAGCAGTTCTGGCCAGGTCTGGAAGTCTATTATGTGTACAGTCTATTATGGAGAACTATGGTCAGTCACCAATCTACCAACCATCTACCTACACTCTATGGTAGAGTCTACTATTCTGTAGTACATGTGGTCTATATACAGTGCAGTAGAGAATAAGGTGTATAGGTACTAAGGTGAATAGGTACTAAGGTGAATAGGGAATAAGGTGAATAGGTCCAGAAAACGTATCTTATACTGAAATACTAATATTTTTGTTCCTGAACTCCTCATGCAGACCACGAATCTTCTAGACCACTAATAAAATAAACAAAACATCAACCTCTTAAGCTACCTGATACTAGTAGTATTATGTTCGGGTTACGTCAGGAACCCTGTTTATTATGTTCATTTGCCGATGATTCCCCGAAGGGAGGAATCAGACCTACTTATGTAACCTTTCAAACGTGGAGCATAGGTGCAAAACTCAGCACTTTAACAATAGTCGTGATTATTCACGCCCTTCACGTGCTAGTCTCATACGATTTTGGCCTTTTCGGTTCGACATCATACGGCTTTGAAACGGTGTTGTGCAATGGCCATTGTTAGGATCAGAAGGTGTAGGCTTCATAATACCCCTATGGGCAGAGCTCTGTCCATCGTGGATCTAACAAGTAGTATAAAGAACCATTAGTACTGAAACACTAATCTGGTATTTAGAATTCAGTGTACCATGAATACTGTACTAGTCTAGAAATCATGGGTATCCACTAGTGCTAATCCAGTAATGCTAAGAATAGTTACACTACACCACTACATTACACTACACTACTGATATAGTACAAGAACTATACTACTAAACTATACTATACCGGAAGTAGTAATACTATACCGGAAGTAATAATACACTACACTATACTGGAAGTAGTAATACACACTCTATACTATCCTGGATGTTAGATCCGATATGGGTCTTCCACGATCCGTCCGGTATTTGAGCATACGTTTATCGATCTGTTGGCAGCCAGGCACCTTTTGCTGGTAAATATCCCCTTTGGGTATGACCAACCACCTAATCTAAAGATCCGTCTAGCTGCTAAGCTGAGATCCGTCATGTTGCTATCAACAACCGGCTGGCTCGGCTGGCTTCACTGCCAATACTTTAAGTAGCCCCTATTTCTCTCTCCAAGGAGTCATTAAAGAATATAGTCACGATTAGGTATCAAACATTTTGACAAGAATCTAACACTGGAAGCAGTAATACAATACATTGCACTATACTGGGTATTCCTATTGTACTGTATTACTACTAACATACAATGATAGTAGTATACTACCTATCTTGGGGTTAAGAACCTGCTCACTAGTAAAAATATTACAGCATATGAATCCAGTAGTACTCAGAATCCAGTAGTACCAAGAATACCATAATAGTCTAAGATTTTCAGAGTACTAATCTGTAGTACTAAGAATTAGTATTGGAAAACCACTAATACTAAGATTTATAGCAACACCAAAAATCAGTATTCCCAAGAATCCAGGTTTTTTGAAAATCATATTAACTAAACTGAGGCCAGTGCTAAGATACTAATTAGTGCTTTTTAATCACTGCTGAAAACATGTTACATTGACTGTATATCATTGGAGATGTATCACGATGAAATAGTAGAATGGAATCAAATAGATAACGGACAATTTTAACACATGAAGAAAAATGGGAATAGGGACTAGTGGTGAGTCAATAGTGTTGAGAGTTACAGTACACACTCCCATAAGCTGGAACGGTTACCAAGTTGTTTTCCAACAACTCTCTTAATTGGGGAGCTTCAATAGTCTTCTCAATCACTTGTATTCTTATCTGTATTTAAATATACTCGGACATCTTTGTATCTTAACACAGATGTTTCGATGATCTCTTATAAGAACTTCCTCGTCCGCTCTTATATATTCCATTTCTCTGCGTCGTCAATCTCATACCGACATTGTCTTCTCCAAGACAATGACCAGAGTTAGACGAGCGCTAGGCGAGAGCTAGATGAGAACCAGACGAGGGTCAGCCCTAGCTTTTCCTCTCTTCAACAATACCCATTATTGTTTCATCTGTATGCAGTTACATGAACATGCAGTACACACAGGTGTTGAGAATCAGTCCAGGTCCTCAGTAGACATCAGTACCTCTACAGTAGTTAATATTGGTGGGTCTGGTGTCGGGAAACATCTTGGTATGTCCTCCCTCAGTTGATATATATTTCAGATACTCTTATAGAATAGCGGGAGCTTGTCCTTTTATATTGGGGTGAGCCTTCACACGACCACAGTCACATGAGTGACCGCGGTCTCAGGGAAACACGGAGCCGCGGCTCCTGTTTCTCAACAACAGGTGTACTGATCCCCCAAGTTCAACACATAGAGTTGGTTTTGAGCCCTGTCCACATTCAAATTTTGAGCCCCTTCCGTAGAGTAATTTGAGCCAGCCCATTTATTTCTTGACTCTACGGGTGAAAAATATGAAAGACGTTTGCTGATCAAAAAGGTAGCCTTGTGGCACTTTTGGTAGTGTAGATACCAGTTGGTATAGCATACTATAGCAATGTAGTACTACTAGTAAAAAATAATAGCAGTATTAATCATCATCCTGATTTCTCCATAGCCATTACTCTTTAATGGTCAGTATTAGCCTAACCACTAACTCGTATCCTGATAGACTATGGTATTAAATGGTGAGGCAGTGTGCGGTCCGGGCACGTAACCAAAAACCCGTCACAACAGACAAAAAAAAAATTCCAATAATTTTCGATTCATTATTCGAATAACTTTAGAGATAAAATAAAGAGATATATAGAGAAATAGACAGCTGTTTGCATTGTATTTTACACTGCCACATACATATTTTCACTCTACCATAGATTCTCACTATTAGTGCGAAATGCACTTTTTTGCACCCAAAGTTTTCGTAAATTCGTCATAACATCAATAGCACTACAATATGAATGTACCAATAAAAATTACATTTCCAATACAAATCACCTAATATAATCTGGATTATGAATAAATCACTATTTTCATAATAATATCCCTTTTTTTTTGCAAGTTTCAGTATATTTATATATCAATATTTTGAAATAAAAAATATGACAAATTCATGATCATTGTTAACGCGTGAGTGTGAACTGCAGATGCAGTCATGCATATAGAGCGGCTAGCGATGATATACAGGACGACGGGCGGGAGCCGCCGAGGCCGCGTGAAAAAATTTTCGCCGGTCTAGAAAGAAGGCAGTTCTCCCGTAGGGTCAAGTGATAGCGTGGACTGGACCCAAGTTACATTTAGTAAATATAAGTCTGAAAGTTAACAATCATCCATCTATGAAAATGCATTAATTAAAGAGCAAGTATTAATTAAAATGATTCATAAATATAAGGAAGATATATTTACAAAATGTAAATCACATATTTATGATCTAATTAATATTTGATAATACGTATGATGTTAGATCCAAAATGGGTGGAATACTACCCATATAGTGATTGAGCTCGCGTGCCCAGTTAATCGAGAACAGATGCTACTACACCCCTTTTGCTCTCCTGCAGAAGTATTTAATGATGGCCGATTCCTCTTATTTGAGGAATCATCAACGAATATAGTTAGGTAATTTACGTGCTTAAAAGAATCTAACATATGATATCATATGATGTATATAAAAAGGTGTTAGATTCTTGTTACGTCAGGTACTCTGTTTACTATGTTCATTCGCCGATTAATTCGCCATTAGGGGATCCTAGCTATTTCAATAACAAACCGGGTAAAAACGGGAGATGAATTGAGGACATGAGATGAGATGAGATGAGATGAGATGACTAATCGGTCATTCGGTGACGAATAAATGAGTAATTAGTCTGGGAGGCGAATGAATAGCTGATCGGCATTCGTAGGCTCGAAGAATACCTCGATGGGTAGTGTATCTACCCATGGCCGTTCTAACAAAAGGGATAAAGATTGATATGCCCGGCCTACGGCCCATCATGTCTCCACTCCTACACAACTACAATTCTTTTAGAACCTACCAGTACCTACCAATTGAATATACACTCCATAAAAATGTATTTTTTGCGCTTCTATTATGTTAAGCAATGGAAATTATTAAAATCTGCCAAGTATTAAAAACACTATCGCTTTGGAGCTAACAATTACTTATAATAAACAGATATGTTGGCTGATCCCAAAAAACAATCTCTATAATTAGGCCAGTATACTCATTTTGATTCCTAGCAGACTAACTAACTTATCACGTGATTGTATCCGATTAATGTCCTTTAAATCGCTCTTTATAGTATGAACTAGGCTGGCATGGCCACCAGTATGCAGGTCGAATCAATGGCCATCCTAGAAACTTTTACTCCCTTGTCATAAATCATCTTCACAAAAAAATGCTAATTGCTCCAATTAAACGTCCATCCTCTTAGTACACGGTCACGTGACTTCTACATAGTGTACAGACATTCTGCAAGTGCAACACACTGCTTTACCAATATCTATACTAGACCAGCCTATAGAAGCTTCTTGTAAAAAAAACATCACCATTACGTAAGGTGAACCTAGCCAATCTCTGCCAGATGTACGCCGGCTGGGCCCCATACATTTGATCTCAATCTGCTTCTTGACTATAAGAATTATAGTAAAGCAAAGAAACGGCTGGGAAGAGTCTAGGGCATAGAGAAATACTAAATACTACATTCTACAGACTACAAAAAGTACCAATAGTAAAGATAGTAAAGATAGTACAGATAGCATTTAGTACATTAGATACTAGACACTAGACACTAGACACTAGATCTGGGAAAGTACATACTGCTTAGTACTCAGTAGATACTACATAATAATTATTAGACGGTAGGGTATGTACTAGTACATAGTATAGAGTCTAGTGTACACGTGGATGTAAGATGTACAGTCCCCTAAGCAGAATACAATTGAAGAGTTTTCTGTTGGAACGTGTGAGAAGTGTCAACCTGTGAGTGCAGGTAACTGTGAAAGTAAGACACAGGTTTGGACAGATGTGGACAGATGTGGACAAGTCCCACATGTTTCAGAGATGCATAGTGCAGATGAAACAAGTGTATGTCCACGATGAGGACGTACACTCCTCATACACAGTCACTTACGAGACTCCGATACCGGATGCCGAGGATTGACTATATATATAGGGGTTCCCGCTTAGGAGTGAGTGGTAACAAAAAGGAGGAACAGAGGAAGACATGATGTCCTTACTATGAGAGATTATAGAGCCAGGTCAGTCTGAGAACAGTGTGTTCAGGGGAGTCTTAGTATAGTATAGATACAGATAAGAATAGAAATGACTGAGATGAATATTGAAGTTCCACAACTAGAGGATGTCATTGGGGACCAATAAAAAATAACCGTTCCAGTTTAGGCGATGTTAGATGATAAGTCACAACTCCTGGGGCTCTTTCAACTCCGCCAACTCCAACACGTTCAACTTGCTCAGATATGGATTGGGCTCTGATAAGGTAGGGACATCAAAAACAATGGTAAAGTTGATCTTTGGTTCTGAGCGACAGACTGCTATTGGAATTTGGGAGATTAGGTATTGGGTCTGCAGATGAGACTACAATGAAGAAGCAAATAGAAGGCAAGCATGCCAACTTCCCGGAGGCTTTGAACAATGCGGGTTATATCAATAAGAGAGCTTACTCTCTTTTCTTAAACGAACAAAATGATAATAATGGCTCCATTCTTTTTGGTGCCGTTGATCATAGAAAGTATGTTGAACAATTGCAAACCGTTCCGATGGTGAAGTCGTATTATACGATCCATTCGGCAATATCTGTTGTTCTTGACAAAATTTACTTGGAAAACTCTGGCCAGAAAGTGACTCTTTTGAACCAGCCAATTTAAGCTACGTTTGTCACGACTAGAGGTGAACAATTTTTGCCTGACAAAACATTTGATGCTTTGGTTGAGCTGATGCTGGGAAAGTACTGGCCAGGACGGAATGTTTACAAGGTGGATTGTGGATACAGGACCAGTACGGGCAACATAGTCTACGATTTTTCCGGCATCAAGATAAAGGTTCCAGTGGGAGACTTGGTGCGTGAATCTGACGGCATATGTTACTTGGAAGTTACACCGAACATCTTTAATTTTGCTTTTTTGACAGATTCGCTTCTCCGGAAAGTCTACTTAACTGTGGATTTGGAGAGAAGGGAGGTTTCAATGGCCCAGGCTGTGCTCTCCAACATAGAGGAAATTGAGGAGATCAGCACCTCCGTTCCGAGGGCCGTGAAAGCTGAGCGGTATTCGTCTACTTCATTAGCCAAAAGTATTAGTAGACCAACGGTTGCTAAATTCGAGATTGAAACCGATGAATGATCCAAATCCAAGGATCTATGGTGGGTTGCTAATGACTTTGTTCGGAATTTTGGGAGAAAATGAACTTTAGGGCCACAACAATACAGACTGGAGATGTGGGATCAAACTCGAATGTTTTATTTTCGTGTTGTTTCAGCCTGTGTGTTCCAAAGAGAAAGGAAGATTTGTTACTTATATAAATTGTCCGATCTTGGTGACTTTAATTGCTAGCTTGCTCCTTTTTGCTACGGGATGAAGCTTTCAATTGTTAGTGACTGCAAGTTTTGGGTCTTTCATTCGATTTTCTTTTTTTTATATAATTCTTAAATGGTGTAGATTTAAAGGTTTTATATTAAGTGCTTTCATGACCAATCCCCGACATTATGGCTCCACTAATGATCTCTGTCTCTTCGAATGCCGACTGACTGATTCTACGGTTGATGATAGCCACTTGCCCTTTTATCCCTAGCTTAAATTAAATAGTAATACACAGTGGCAGCAAAAAGGGTCATAATCAAGAGTAATTGCATGTATTACTAGAGTACTACTAGTGCTTCTACTTCTACTAGTACACTACTGACTACTACTACTATTACTACTACCACTGTTAGATCCACGATAGGCAGGGGNCTGACTACTACTACTATTACTACTACCACTGTTAGATCCACGATAGGCAGGGGCCTGCCTATAGAGGATTCATGAAGCCTACTCTGTCCGATCCGAATAATGGCCATTGCAAACGCCGTGTCAATATTCTAGAACAAACCTTACCATTGTTCTACAGGAGAGTTTTTTGAACGCCACGTTTCTCTTAAAGTTATATAAGTCGCTCCGGTTCCTCTCCTTGAGGAACCATCAACGAACATAGTATCAATTAGGCATAAATGTATTAAAGAACATAACAACTATACTAATACTACACTACTAGTGCTACACTGGTACTTCCACTAGTACTACTACTGACTACTATTTCTGACTACTACTGACTATTACTATTGACTATTACCAGTACTACTACTGACTACACTAATACTAGTACTGACTGACTACTGACTACTACCACTAGTACTTCTACTAGTAATGGGGAAAGTGAACTACTGTAACCTCTTCTCCAGTAGTGAGAGAGTTATGGAAGAGCTGACTCAAGATCTCGTTGAAATGAGAGTTGGAAAGGGTCTGGAAAAGACGCGAAATAGACTGGGTGAAAGTGGATGCGAAACTTAAACCTCACGCTGATTGGTATATCACTTGGTATAACTTGGTATAACTTGGTTTACACACGACCCACGATTTCCCATTATTTATTCATTAAATCGCATCCTGTATCAAAAAAATATTAATTATTCAGTAGTTAATGGAAGGCACGGGTTTGATCTATAGATTTTCTGAGTGGAACTGTCGATGAGTCCATGGTGTACTGATGTTTGTGGTGCATCGATGTCAAGTCATGATAAACTGCGACTAGCATTTTCCTTCCCAACCAAACCCATGTTGTTCTTCAGTTTTTTCAAGACGCTCGTGGACCAGGAGGTGGTGGTGGAGTTAAAAAACGACATCGAGATTAAGGGCACGTTGAAGTCCGTGGACCAGTTCTTGAACTTGAAGTTGGACAATCTCTCCACCGTCAACGAGGCCAAGTACCCCCACTTGAAGGCCGTCAAGACGCTTTTCGTCCGGGGCTCTACTGTGCGTTATGTTCACTTGAACGCCGCCTCCGTCGACTGCACCTTGCTCCAGGATGCTTCCAGAAGAGGTATGTAAATTTGATCTGTGATCTGTTGGGGTTTGAACCCTTGGATTTGGAGTTTAGAGGTTGAAGTTCTTGAAGTTGAGTTGAAGTTCTTAAAGTTAAGTTGAAGTCCAACTTGAAGCTGAAGTTGTGGTTCTTTTGAAAGCTCTTGAAGTTAATGCTCTTGGGCTCTTGAAGCCTCAGAAGCTCTTTTTTCAAATTTAGCTCTTTTGGACTTTCGCTCTTCAGGAAATGAGTTCTTCAGCAGTTCTTTGAAACCTCTTTGAAACCTCTTTTGAGACTTTCTCTCGATTTATTTAGGAAGTTCATATGAAAGTTCTTTTATGGAAGTTACTGCTTCTTTGAGGCCATTTCCTTGACATGTCTTGTTAGAGTTAATTTCTGAAATTTAATTCTTGGAAGTTAGTTCTTGAAGGTTACCCTTAGAAGGTGCTTACTTTGGAAGATACTTCTGTGGAAGTTCTTTGTTTTGGACTTTACTTCACGGAAGGTTAATTCTTTAAAGGTATCTTCTTTCGAGAATACCTCTTAGAACTGGTTTTGGATGTGACTCTCTGAAATCTTCTTGGCAGTGACTCTCTTGAACTACTTTGAGCCTCATTCTTGGGAGTTATTTACCTTAAGAGGTTCTTGTGTTCTTTTTTGAAAGTGTCATCTTTTGAAAGTGTTTTCTAAGGAAGCTACATCATTAGAGCTTTTCAAGGAGTTTACATTTCTAAGAACTGCTTCCTGAAAGTTTTTTGGGAGTTCTATGGAAAGTGCTCCTTTTGAAAGTTCCTTCTTGAATTTCTTTTAAACTTCCTTTGAAGCTCCTTCTTGAACTATTAGAATTATTTTACTAACCTTTAGAGGCCATGGCCCAGGTGGGCAAGTGAGCATATAATGCGTGTACGAATAAAGAGACTACAATGTGATTGTGAAATTAAAGTGGAATGTGAATTTTGTGAAATTATGAGCGAAAACGTGGAGAAAAGGAAGATGTAGAAGCGGATTTTTGAATATGTGGTGTATATTTATGGAAAACACCAGATAATACTGGAGCAAAAATACCTAGTACATGGAACATATGCATAATATGAAAACTTATATAATATGTGAATACTACTATGCAGAACCAGAATTAATTATCAGAAGATATACAATTATTAACCATACCATAGAAGTATACTATTATATGAATAAAATTCGCCAGTACACTATATTCACCAGTGACTGTTTACTCCACCAGTTACAGCATACTCTTGGATTCGTGTTACGTCAGGTATTCTGTTTACTATGTTCATTCGCCGATAATTCCCTCAAGGAAGGATCAGAGGTACTTGTATACTTTTCGAGGAGGTGACGTGGCTGAAAGACTCAGCACGGTAACAATAGCGATGAGAGAAGACGCCATCCCCACAACTTACAGTGTTGGGTCGCTGTGTCTAACAATGGCTTTTGTTTGTTAAGATTAGACAGCGTAGGCTTAAAACACCTCAATAAATAAGAGCTACCTATGGTGGATCTAACACATACTAAACTATATTACTATTAAAGTATTATACTATGTGAAACCAGTGACTGTATACTACAATTCGATTCTTATGGGCACCAATGCTACCTTTACGCTGACAAGTACTAAATGTATGAACAAAGATCTCTAATTTCTAACCTACTGTACTGTACTATACTGTATACTAATACTATATACTACAAAAATCATGAGATCCATAACAACCATGTCATAGCACTATAACATATCAAGCATACTGATATTACTTCGAGATATGCTGTTTTGAGTCTTTCTATTCTCTTTCTTTTATCTTCTCGAAATCATGAGACTTGCTATTTTTTTGAGGCTTACTAACCACTTTGAGTTGAAATCGGCTAAGCCAAAATAGCTACCATCCAGCTACTTTTCTGCCCTGTGGCAGTCTATCACTACTACTACTACTACATCTACTACATCTACTACTACTACTACTACTACTACATCTACTACTAAAACTACTACTACTACTACTACTACTACTACTACTACTAAAACTACTACTAAAACTACTACTAAAACTACTACTACTACTAAAACTAATACTGGCTACTGAATACTGAATACTGAATACTGGCTACTGAATACTGAATACTGAATACTGACTACTGACTACTGAATACTGACTACTACTTCTGATGATCTTACCCGTATCGAGGCTGAGGCAAACAATTTTTAGTTAGTGATATCTTGATGGATGACTATAAAATTGTTTAAATCAAAAAAAAAGCAATTTGCCATGCCCATGAATCAAAGTTTCTGGATACAACAGATTACAGATCGGTGTAGATGACATAACTCCCACAAGAAGAGCTGTTAGTGTGTCAGTTCTAGAACATATTGTCCTCCAATGATGATTACATCGACTGAACCTCTATGTAGACTAACCAAATTTGGCTTTTCATCAAGTGAACCTTCTCTCTTCTAGAAAAGGTTTGTCTTCAGAAAACGACAAACTTTGGTATTTGAGATGCTTATTGAGTTCATAAAATATACCTGGTGTAGCACATCCATGAAATAAATATTAGGATAAGTATACCGAGTAAATGATGACTGGCTAAGTAGTACCACGAGTGTATGCTCTAAGTATTATAATAGTCTCTGGAATAAGTTATAGACACATTCTTTCTGGTTCTACTTATTTCTGGCTCTTCTTACTTCTACTACAATTACTTTTTTTAATTTTTTTAATTTCTAAGCAACTATTAGCAACTATTAGCGACATTTTTTTTCTGGTTCAACTTCAACGGCTTTGTTGTACTTATGACCTTTCGCCAATATAGCAGACTCTGGTGGAGTATTTAGGAAGGCAGTTGCTTCTTTCAATTCATAGTAGATCTGATTGTATCTTTCACAATCCCGTCCTGCTCGCCAAGGTTCATTACACGATGCCACAATCCCACTTCTAAGGGTTCATTACATCTTCACAATCCAGAGGCTTGCATGGGGTTCATTACCGGATACGTTCAAACCACCATTAATAGCGAGAAATTCCCTGTCTGTCCGCAATATCTCACTTTCATCCGCTATATCAGTTAGTAGCCAAAAGTACTCCATCACCTCCTCCATTATCCCAGTCTTTTCTTTTTTCTATTTTTTTTTTTCTTTTGTTTTTTTGTTCTTCTTTAACAATGATGATAGTCAGTCTTCATTGCATTCATTCAGTCAGTCATTCAGTCAGTCAGTCAGTCATTGTCAGTCATTATCCCCAGTCTTAGTGACCATTGAGAAGACCATATTCATAGTCTTTCTATTGTCTTCTGACTCCATGAGACTCGTAAATGTGAGTCACGAAGCGCAGAGTCACTTGAGTAGAGGTGAGTTGCAACAGTTCGCGCGCACGGCTCACTCCTTTGTAGAGCGCAGTGAGACGGTCCATTTTTTGCAGCAATACCTCATGGGCCTGCAAATGAAGACACTCCTCTAAGAACCCCGTACACCCCATAGGATGTCGCATAGTACGACTCCAAAAGCAACTCCACTTTCTGGTGATTGTGGGCTTTCCTGGGAGCGCCTTTGACGGCCTCCGTCAAATAGAGCGAGTTGAGCTCGTCGTCCTGGTCCAAGAGGTCGTGCAAAAGATCATTTATGAGCTTGGCCTTTTGGTGGAACTGTGCCAATTTCTTCGGCTGCACCAAAAGGTACCGGAGTTTTTGTCTTTCGATAGACGTATCAAGATTGGCCAAAATATTGGTCACCACCGTGGTGTGCACATTGGCCTCCGTGGTCAAATTGGTGGTGACATCCACCAAGATGGCTTCCAAGGCCCGGAATTCGTACGGTAGCCGCTGTGAATCTGCATGGTTCGAATCCAACCGATTTTGGAGCTCTTTGAGGAAAATCCCGTGGGCGTACGATTCACTGGAAGCTGTGTTCTGCAGATACTCGAAAACCACCAAGAAATCCGCTTTTATAATGGCCCGAATGTTAAGGAGATTGAGCAAGATACAGTCCTTGCGTGTAACCAACAGAGGAACAAATTCAACGGGGAGTCCGACGGAATTGGCAGCACTAGATGTGTGGGACCGTACAAGCTTGCGGAGGTCACGTGCAGCGACATCAAACCGCTTCAAGAAATCCGTTTTTCATATATTCATTCCATGAAGCACCATCTCACCTTTGGCGTTGTATGCTGTGCATTTGACCATATCGTTTTCGGTCTGGGCCTTGTTGGAACGGAACGTTTTGGCCATGAAGATGTCGTTGAAATCTGCCTGGGGGGACTTTAGGCTCCTGTGGCCAGATTTCGCCCGGGAAAAGGGGGGGAGGGGTATAAAAAGAACGTATACATGGCCTAAACATGGGCTGTGCCCGCCGTAGGAGGCCGTAGTGTGGTTTGGCTAGACAGGGCAACATGAGGAGATGAGACTATCAATACTCACAGTACATGACATCAGTACATCATTAGATAAAACCTGCACGCACTCACACACATCAAATCCGTACACCACCTTATTTTATAACCCGGTCTTAACAAAGGTTAGGCAAAACCCATAATTGACCTGCATCTTGGTTAAAGACCCAATACATATCATTCCCTATTTATGCTTGGATTTTTCCACTGTCATCAAATTCATTTAAGGAAGTGTTTGTGAAAATTTTGGAATAAGCCACCAATGCGTTATATGCAGGTGTTACATTAACAACAAACCATTATTTTTAGATGTCATCAGAGGATATTATGATTATATTTTGAGGAATATTTCCTGTTTGTTTTTATGTGTTTTTTTGCTGTGTTTTGAGGTGTGTTTTTGCTGTTTTTCTGACTGTATTTATGGGTTTGCGGTGACTGCAATTTTTGAATGAGGGTGCGCCTTCTTTTGGGGGCGCGATCTGCTTTAGAATGTCTTGCTTGTTTCAGATCTGCAGCATCCCCTCTTTGTGTTTGCGTTTGTGTCTGCATTTGCATTTGCCACCGAACTTGCAGCTCGTGGTATATAAGGAGGCGAATCCCAGTATAGTTTTACAACATCAATGCACCAATGTGATTCAGTCTACAATAACTTCCTCATTAATTGATATGACCTTTGGTATTTCAGGGTACTCATTGATTCATTGTCACTCATCGGTATTTCACCGGTATCGGAAAATATTGGCCAGTAGATTGAGTTGTGGAAGAACTTGGTCCTATAAGATCAAAATATCGAATAGAATAGTTTACCTTCCAGTTCCAGCTTGACCAAACAGAGCTACGGTTTATTGAATCATGGAACGATGTTGTATATTGTGATGGATAGAGGCCCGCACGAAGTGTTAAGCTAGTTAATTAGTTGACCTCAAACTAGAAATGGAAAAAGGAAGGATGTCATTAAGAGAACTCATTAAGGGGGGAGTCTAAATTACATACATATCTGAGTTGAAGAGGAAATTAAAGGGAATAAAAGAATAGCACCCACTGGATTGAGTTGTTGGTGATTAGTTTGAGCATTTGACAAAATCGGAACCTAAGCTATTGATACTTAAAGTTTTAGTCATTGACAAAGAGTTTAGTCAAAAACTTAAACGACCAAGCAATCATCAAAAAAACCGCCATTGCCCTCTAGACTCATAAGAAGAAAAACAGAAGTTTCAAGCTTTTGACTAGCTGGAACTGCATCAGCCCTTTTCTGACATGCATTTCTGAAATCCATTTCGGGATATATGAGTTTATGGTCCTGTGTCAAAGTTACCAAAAACCAAATATACCTCTATTCACTCATAGGTGTATCTAAAATGGAAAAAAGTATCTACAGGTGAATTCAGTTTTAATGATTATCGAAAAGAATGCATTATAATATCTACAAAAGCTAATTTGACTTGTTGTAAATGTCCTCCGGCTTGCAAATGGCGTAACGGACACAGTCGTGACTCTTGACATTGCTGATAACATCATCCTTGGTCCAGTTGTCCTTATCAATGTTGACCTTACGACAGCGCGACTTGTTTTCAGGGTAATCAGAATTACAGAAGATGGGCTTCATGCACTCCACAGGAATGTCCACGAGCTCGCTGTCCATGTAATCAAAACAAAGTTTTCCGTTGTTGTCCTTGAAGTCCAAGAAAGGGTTGTGTGGTTGAGCTGGTTGAGCTGGTTGAGCTGGTTGGTTTTGTTCAGGCTTGCTGTTTTGGGGAGTCTCCTCGTCGTCGGTTGGGAAACGGAAGTTGGCGTTGTCCTTGAAACGGTAGTTGGAGCTGTAACTGTTGTCCTCGTCGTCAGTTAGGTAACGGAATCCGTCCTTCTTGGCGAGCTCAGCGACGTTGCCGGCTTTTTCGCCGGTAGGCAAGGCCAAGACAGCGGA
>NKZK01000415.1:0-14266 GCA_002370145.1 [Candida] ipomoeae | reverse complement strand
AGGACACGTGAACCTGAACTTTGCTCACGTGCCTGATGGCACGTGATCATGAGGTACAGATGTCCCGCAAGTTCAACAAGTAGTACTACTCTAGTACTGGACTGTTTTACTCTCAATTACTAAAATTTCATCAATTACAGTAATGAATTACACTACAATACACTGAAATACATTCGGATCGTGTGGTGATTGAGTCGGGATTCTGGCCTGATTGATTGAAAAGAGGAATTAAGATTTGAGTGGTGATCTTCATGAAATCTACATGGAACAAGCTTCTGGATATGACCATAGTTGTCTTAAAAGAAGATACCAAAAAATAGACTTTATTCCTGCCTGTTTTCTGGCACTCAATAATTATCTATGGTTTGAAAAAAATCACTAAAGAGATCTGGCTCTCAGACAATTAAAGAAGCACCTGAGAAGTTTGGGTTCTAACATTTTCAACGTGTCTTTGGTTTCTACAGAATCATTGCCGAGGCCCCTGATCCAAAGCTATTGCTTGAACTGTCTCTACATACTGTTTTGAGCTTTCAAGAGCTGTCGATTCTTAAGGACGAGATCACCACATTAAAGGATGGCTTACCAAAGAGCAGATTACGAGGTCTTGAAACAGCGTTTTTCGGGCCTAGTCTCTTCAAACACACCAAAGGTGTTTTTCATGGCTCTGAAAACCTCCCAAGGAGGAAACTGACGAGCACAAGAAGTGAGTGGAACCTTTGGGGAGATTATTCAAATAGTGCAAACAGTGCTTCTAGGGTGATTCTAGAGTATAATGCATTATAATGATACACTACACTACACTACGGTAGTACTAAACTCTATTTTCTTACATTTGGTACGTCTATGACCAAATTATATTAATGTTTCTTCTAAGTAGGAATTTAGACATATGGATTTTGGTATAGGAGGACTCATTAGCCCAGTAAGTCCATATATGCTTCTTGACCTACTATATCTAGGCATAACAATAGACCTTCTAGGGGCTTATCAGTTATTACAAACGTTTCAGTCATATCCAGCAATCACTTCCTCTATCTACAATATTATCCTTACTCTGTTCTTTATTCGTCAACTTGTACTTGTTGAGTATTGACTTCGGTGGCTAGTAGTTGAGGAGTGATTTAGCTCAGATTAGTGTAATGTAGTATTAGATTGGGGCAGTACCTGAATGGCAATTTGGTATCAATTTGGTGTCAGTTTGGTGTCAATTTGGTATCATGGTACCAAATTTCGTGGAGTTTTGGGGAATCTAGGTCAAAGTTTTTTTTGTAGCAAGCACACTCTTGAAGTGGAAGTTGATACCGAGAGTCAATTGGCCTGATCAGCCACCGTACTATTATACGGATCTAGGATTTGTTGGTATAGAAGTATAGAGGTTCCTGTATATACGGGATTGTCTTGTCTGGTATAATAGAATGAAAATTGTGGGATTAGAAAAGGACACTGATCTAGATAATAAGCACTGTAATAGAGTAGGAGTGTCCAATAGTAATGACCACTGATCTACAATAATCTTTTTTTAAAAAAACTCGAAATTTATAATATTCGTAAATATAATACCCTTCTCTGACTATTCCAGTTTACTTACTCTATATTTTGGTAGTTGGTTCTGGGAAAATGGGTTATGATGCTTGAGATACTTTAGTAGATTATGAGCCGGGGCCTGCTTGGACAATCCTGGTCTATTCTTTTCATGATCAAAAGATATTCTATAAGTGGTAAAATCCCTGGAGATTATATAAATACATAATAAATACACGTGATATCGTCTATGTATGGAGTGATCTCTTGTAATGAGTCCACTAAATACTAGTATACATATAGTAGTTGAAGTTGCCTGATTTATAAGCTATATGAATCAATTAAACTGATTAAGTAGCTATTTAATATAGCCTGTACCTTAATTCACTAAACTTGAGGCCATTTTTTATCTTTATCAGAGCTTTTGGACCGACTTTATTGTCTTTTCACACACTTTTAATTTTTTTTCTCTTCTTTATTTTTCCATTTGGAAATTGACAAAAAGGCNCACACACTTTTAATTTTTTTTCTCTTCTTTATTTTTCCATTTGGAAATTGACAAAAAGGCACTCTGGCCGAGTGGTCTAAGGCGCCAGGGTAAGGTTACCTTACCATACATTCCTGGTCTCTTCGGAGGCACGAGTTCGAACCTCGTGGGTGTCATTATTTTTTTGTTTCCTTAGCAGCTCATAGAAGGGAAAAAAACTCGATTTTTTTAATTTCCACTTAATTTCTTTCTTGATATTAGCTACTTGAATTATCTAGTGCTGATCCTCTCGGGATCGGACTATGCATCCGACCACGTCACGTGCGCCAGATCTCATGTGCAACCCGCTTAGCACCCACCCCCAAAGTATGCTAAAAGTCACCGACAACAAGCCACCCACCGGGGAGAATCCCCCCGGATCCGACTCGGATGTGGCCCAATCCAGCAGCTCCAGCGATGTCGACTCTTTGACCGAGGATCTCGACCAGATCGGCCGTTTCAACCTCCCGAAAATCTCCAACTACCTCATGGCAGAAACCTTCCCCCTGCTCCGTAACTTCACCAGTAATCTAGGCGGGCTTCCAAGCCTTCCTCCCTTTGCACCTACCTTCCACTCGCAGTTGTCTAATATGTCCAGCAACCTCCCTAATTTGCCTAATGTCAACCTTCCTAATCTCCCCAACGTCAATCTCCCCAACTTGCCCAATGTCAATCTCCCCAACTTGCCCGATTTGCCTGATGTCTCCAAATACATTTCCCAGACCATCAAGCAACTATCCCGATACACGGAGAGTGGTGGGTCCCCGGATACGGGCGGATCTAATGGGGTGTATGACCACCGCACGGCCATAAATAGTATCAAGACCACGTTGGCCACGCGGATCCAAATGAATACGTTTTTGGCGGATCTTGGGAATGGGCTGTCGTTTCAGGCGGCTTTAGACCGACTCCAGACACTTACGGATGTGGTGCATGAGGCTATTACGCTTCCTGTGGAGGATGAAGAAGAGGTTGCGGAGAAGGATCTGAGGAGCGGGGCTCGTGACCAGGATACGGAGCCTGTGGGAGTTTTGAAGGTTGTTAACCGTGAGCAGCCGCTTGTGAATGACCTTGTGGTTCCAGATGATGAGTTTCCCAAAGGAGGAGGTGAGGCCGGCAGGAGAGCGAAGAAGCGGGCCAAGAAGAGCACTTTGGGCGATTTGATGTACGATTCCGGAACAAACACTACGGATTGGGAAGTGGCCGAGCTCACTCCCGAAGAATCAAGGGCCTTGACCCAGTTGGATCTGACCGACGACTTCTTTAAGCAGGACTTGTTACGGACCAGGATCCAGAACATCCAGAACTTGGAGCTCAGTCAGCACCTGAAGAATAAGTTAGTGACTAAGTTGATGATGGGAAACTACTTGAATTATGTGAATGAAAAGAGGGTCCTGGGTGATAATCTGGGAAAGGTTCTGGGTGATGGACTGAGAAAGTCTGTGAGCCAAGAACTGGGTGATAAACTGGCAGATAAGCCTCAACACAATGTTCCGGATCACGACACGGTACTGGCTTCGAAGAGGAACGGGTCCATAGACTCAAACTTTGATGATTCAAACTCGGTGTTGTCGGAGAGCTCTGTTGACGAGGTGGTGCTATCTGAAGCAGATACAGTGCCATCGTTCTACGATCAGGGCAAAGGGATTTTGGGGTGTCAGCACTACCAGCGAAACTGCAAGCTCGAGTGCCCCACGTGCTCCAAATGGTACGTGTGTCGGTTCTGCCATGATGCAGAAATCAGTGACCATAAGCTCACACGCAGAGAGGTTAAGCATATCTTGTGCATGAACTGCAGCACGCCTCAAGCCCCGGAAACAAACTACTGCGTCAACTGCGAGGAGGAGCTCGCCAACTACTTCTGTCTCAAGTGTGTGCTATACGATAACGATGGGCTGAAGGATATCTACCACTGTGACAAGTGTGGGATCTGCAGACTTGGGCTTGGGCTCTCCAAGGACTACTTCCACTGTGACACGTGCAACATTTGTCTTTCCATCGACTTGAAGCACCGCCACAAGTGTGTGATCAACACCACCCATTGCGACTGCCCCATATGCAACGAGTACCTCTTCACCAGTGTCAACAAGGTTGTATTCATGAAGTGCGGACACTCCATTCACCAGCAGTGTTACGACGAAATGACCAAACATTCCTACAAGTGTCCCATCTGCAAGAAGACGGTGGTCAACACAGAGACGCAGTTCCGGATCTTGGACCAGGAAATCCGCCAGCTGCCTCTACCTCCACCCTACGACAAGTGGAGGTGTATCATCAGCTGCAACGACTGCAAAGGTAAGTCCAACTGCGCCTACCATGTGATGGGGCTCAAGTGTAAGTATTGCCAGAGCTACAACACCAACCAATTGAAGTTGAGCAAGCCCGAGGAGTCGGACGATGAGGACGATATGGAGCAGGATGATAATGATGCACATATCACGTCCATGCGGTTGATCAAGACGAATTTAAGCTCCAACTTCTTGATGAACGACCAAACAGAAAGTCCAGCTGAAAAACAAGAGCCCGAGAAGGACCAAGGAACCGAAGATGATTTGATGAGGCTCAAAGCGCTAAAGAGTGCTGAATTCGATCGTTCTTCCATTGCATCGATTTTCCAGAAGTTCATCAACAATACTCTCATGAACTACGATGAGCAGGTCAGCGACCGAGAGGATTCAGACATGGAAACATTTGGGTTTTGACCGGAGGAGAAGGAGAAGGAAATGAGAAGGAGGTAATGATGAAGTAGAAAGAGAAAGAGATGATTATGAAGATGAAGATGGATGAAGAAAGAGAAGGATGAACAGAAATTAATCAATGATCCAGACTGTTCAATCTGAATTATCGAAAATCGGGATCAAATCGGGATTAAGAACCGAGATCAATCAGCAATCAAATTACCAAATGATTGATTGATCCGATAGAAAGGCCCATAGTTGGACTGCGAATTTGGGTCACATTTAGACTGCAATTTGGGTTATTCTTGGACTGCGACTCTTTGGGTCGAGTCTTCGCACCCAACGGTCACACCAAAGTTGGGGAAGTAGCTGTGTGCAGGCATCGTGCGAACGCCATAAACGAAACAGCAACATTCCTCTCAGGAACCACTCACAAACCTCTCTTCAACCCGCCCCAAAGCTTTCCCATTGCATCCTCCAAGCTCGGTTTAGGCCGCACGACTGCTGAAATTGATCACACTATCATCCGCAGAGTTATTCCTCACCAGTCAGGAGAAGTAAGGAGTCACCAATAGTCACCGTCACCTGATTTGAAACACCAATTCAAATTGATTATCCTGATTATCCCGATTTGATCTCGATTGTCACAAGGATTTGAAGCCCGAATTCAATTAGTCGTTAGAAAGTTACGCTAGAATTTAGGTGGTTGAATTTTGGTGGTGTCTAATATTTGGGACTGAAATGCAATGAATTCCCTAAAAAAATTGGTGTACTCTTTGGAGTCCACGATCATATACGAAAGTGACGAGGAAGGCGAGAATGCGGCAGGCGCGCAGGCGAATGGCCTAGAAGGACGGTATGCACAAGAGTTTGGGCTGGAAAAGAAAACTCTGGAGTTTGTAGAAAAGGATGGTCTAGACGACCTAGAAAAGGAAGGTCCAGAAAAGAATTTTGGTGAAAAGGATGGTTTAGAAAAGGATTTCGGAGAAAAGGAATTTGATGGAGAAAAAGAGTTTGGGGGGAAGAGGCCTGGCCAAGGGTCTGGTCTAGATCAAGAGGCACATAATACCCCCGGCAAAAGAACGTTGCTCCAAACGATTGGCTACTCCATTAAAAGTGTGCTTTATGCAGTTTGTGTGCAACCTGTTCTTTTGATTTGGCTCTTGGTCACGTTTCCCTTCACGTACATTTTCGGGTCGGAGTACCCGAATTTGGAGGCTGGCCAAACCACGTTGGCGGAAACCCTGGCTACGGACGAAAAGACGGCGTTGCTTAAAGAGGAGAAAATCCTTGCAAACAACATCAAAACCCCCACCGCATACAAGTACATCTTGCCGCCTCCACCTCGACTTTTTCCCCTTTCACGGAACCCCGATCGGAAACGGCGCAAAAAGACGCTTATTTTGGATCTTGACGAAACGTTGATCCACTCGTTGTCTCGAGGAGCACCACGGTCGTTAGGCGCCAACAACACGTGCCACATGATCGAGTTGAAGATCAACAACATCCCCACGCTCTACTACGTGTACAAGCGGCCGTTCTGTGATTTTTTCCTCAAGGAGGTGGCCAAGTGGTTTGAGTTGCAGATCTTCACGGCCAGCGTCAAGGAGTATGCAGACCCGATTATTGATTGGTTGGAAAGCGACATCATTGACTATAAGAACGGCACGCAGTCCGTGTTCTCCAAGCGCTACTACCGCAGCGACTGCACGTTCCGCCTGGGCGTGGGCTACATCAAGGACCTCTCCAAGTTCTGTGCCAAAGACGACGAGTTGAAGAACGTGATTATCTTGGACAACTCGCCCGTGAGCTATGCACTCCATGAAGATAATGCCATCATGATAGAGGGCTGGATCAACGACCCGAGCGATCGAGACTTGCTCAATCTCTTGCCCATGCTTTACAGTCTAAGCGTGTGTATAGACGTGAGGTTTATATTGGGCTTACGTAGCGGAGAGAAGCTATTCGAAGCCGCAAGGAACTAGAAGGAGGATGAAGAAGAAGATGATGATAATGATGATGATGAATGAATGAAAGGGTAAAGATAGGTGAGAAAGAAAGACATAGAGATATGTGACAGTGACATGTGACATGTGACATGTGGCATGTGAACATGTGAGTAATCTGGTGGACGTGAACATGATCAAGTCCACGATAGCAGACAATGAGATGTGAACGGAAACTTGATTGCAAGATGAGCAGAAGCAAAGATTGAGGAATTTGAATCGAGCAAAAGCTAAAGATTGATTTTCAGAGTCCGTGGACTCGTGGGTAATAGGTAATTAACATAGAATAAGTGCAAGGCAGTCCGCGTAAGCAGCACCACTGTTCAAATAGACTGGGATACTAATATCAAGCTTGTGGAACAATAGTGTAGATTGCTCCATGAATCGGCAGTTCTTGGAGACGAACGTGCCATTTGCAGCCAAACCTGAACAACTCCGAAGTAAAACTCACCACAATTCCATATCTGTACTGCCTCAGCCCCAATCTATAACTCCAAGAAGCCAACCAGTAGTATGTATTCATGACCTACTTCATCAGTTATACCATAGGCTAACATAGTACACTGGTACCAGGGTATTATAGACTGGTACTAGGGTATTACAGACTAGTATATGGTAGTGTAGTAGAGTAGTACATGTTAGCATAGTATACTAGTATACTAGTATACTGGTAGAATGTGTAGAGTAGTAGAATGTGTAGAGTAGTAGAGTAGTAGAGTAGTAGTATGTGATGGTTGAATAGTGCCTCATAGTCATGAAGTCATCATAAGTTCAGTCAAATTAGACAGTATAGCCATCATGACCGAGACCGTCGCAATAGAGGTATCTGGCCATGATCATAGCATCACACCTTACGAGACTTTGAGGAACCATCCAAACCATTTATTGTATCTGATGTCACATGAATGTCTGTCTTATGTCTATCAGTATAGTAAGAGCACTATAGTGCTTGAGGCGTGTACTGCAAGAGTTGAAGAGTTGGGAAGCACAAGGGACAGGCTGTGGTAAAGGTATAGATTATTAGATGATTATTATTATTGTAGTGTTTATTGTAGTGTGTATTGTATTGTAGTATTGTAGTGGTATAGTGTGTATTGTATTGTAGTATTGTAGTGGTATAGTGTGTATTGTATTGTAGTATTGTAGTGGTATAGTGTGTATTGTATTGTAGTGGTATAGTGTGTATTGTATTGTAGCGGTATAGTGTGTATTGTATTGTAGTACTTCGTCGCTCTTATGATTAAAGCCACAGCTGCCATGGTTCTGAATACCTTGAGGTAGTCATGGATGGAACCGTTGTGACTGTTGGTAGTCTTTATGGCTGTGGATTATTATGAATTTCGACTTAGTGTAGACCGAATTGTACTTTGAATTGATTTGCTTCTTCAAAAGTGTTATATACTCTGCCCTAGTCAATTCTTTCATTCGCCCAAACTCGCTAAAACCCATCCATTCAAGGCTACTTCTATGTTTGAAGCTTTGCTTAAAATGTAGCTACATATTAGAGCGTACTTGAACTCCTTAGAATGTTGCTATATCGTATAACATGTCCTTTTATTTCTTGGATTCAGCTGTCATACTCACTACTTACTCACTAATTACTCACTCCTCACTAATTCAATAAAGATGTCAATTGATCATATACATTAGATTATTGTAAATTCTATATTTGTTAGATTCTTGTGTAACTTTAAGGTACTAAGTTATCTTTATCCGTTGATGGTTCCTCAAAGAGAGGGATCAGGGTTACTTGAATAGCTAACGTAGTCAGCCGTGTGTGTCTGACTGCCATCTAATCGGTAATCGTAATCTCAAATACCGCATATCGGATCTAACACTTACACTACTTGCTACTTACACTCAGTCTACAATACTACTTACTTAGTCTACTTATACTTAGTCTACTTAGTCTATAATACTACTTATACTGGTTGACTCTATATTTTGCTACACTGAGTTTTTGCATTCAATAATGTACTATATAGTTATTGTAGTCCATAGTAAATACTATAATCATTGGAGCTATAGTCATCCAAACTGGAGTCAGTATAGCTATACTTAGTGATGTAGTAGTATAGGAGTGTAGTATACAACCGTGATTCTGAACTTGTATAGTCTGTTTCACACCCTATTTTATCTCTGTTTGTTGGATTGTGACGGATAAGAATGACTTTGCTAGGGTTAGACAACGTAGGTCAAAACACTTTAAAGATAGAACACTGTTTATGGTGGATCTAACGGTTATGAGCCCCGAGCCTCACTGTCATTATGCCATAACCAGACCTAACTTCTTTTTGAGTATGAATACTCCATGTTATGAGCGCTGTCCATAGAAAGATCTTTTGGTTATGAACACTGTCCAAGTTACGAGATCTTCTTTGAGTTATGTGCCATGTCTGGTTACGAGCACCGTCTGGTTTTGGTTACGAGCACTGTCTTATAAACCATCCCAGTTTCATTACACACCATACATTAAATGCTTCTTTAACATTACCTAAACACTTTCCTTATTCGGCAATTACTTCTTAATAAATCTAAAAAGCAATAGTGTTTGTTCAGTCTGTGTTGTACATTAGTGTACCAACTTGGTTACCCCAGATTTCGCACCTTACTACGCTCCTCCTACTCCCAACACCAGCTACAATACACACAGATATTTATAGAAAATAGAGAAAGAATTGCCTATTATGGGTTTCAGTTTCAGATGCACTTTCAGATGCACTTTCAGACTTAAATTCAGATTAGATTCAGATCTAGATTCAGATGTAGATTTGTAGATTCAATAGCCACGGATGCAGCTTACATGCACTACCCAGATCTACCTCCAGTGCTCTCTACCAGCACACTCGTCACTTCTGCCACATTCACCGTCTAACTAGCTATGACTTTTCAGACACCAAGTGAGTCATGTGATACATCAAAATATATTATGCATTGGCATGGATTAATGGGATTGGCGGGATTGGTGGGATTGGAGTGTAGTCATTGCGGAATAGCCACGTGACTCTCACGTGCCTGTACGTCACGTGGTCTTCAATGCAGTCTCACTACATGATCTCGCACACCACAAACTCCATACCCACCATGGATTCTGCTAGGGACTTTGCTGCAATCGCCGCTACATTCCGGAACGAGCTCAGTTTCGATGCCCAAGAGGCTCTCCACGAGCTTGGGACCGTTCTCCGGGACGCCGACGCCCGTAGCAGCCCCGACATTCGGGGTCTTCTCCCCTCGGTTCTTGCCGCTTTCCCTCGTCATCCGCGAGATGTGCTCCGTGTGCTAGTCAACTACGTGGCAGATAATTTAGAGAATAGGCGCCAGGTGCTCCAGGAGGATGACTTCTGGTCGCGTGCCTTGCAATTGTCCCCTGCCCGCCATGTGAATGAGCTGTCCCTCTTCCTGATCTTGATAAACCAATACATTCGCTCTGTGGAACCTGATGACTTGCTGTTGTTTGTGGGCCGTTTGTGTGAGCGTGGCTGCCAACAATGGGTCATGGAGTACTACCGCCAGTTATGGAGAGAGATTGACCAGGTGCACTCTCTAGAGGAGTTGGATTTCGAGCGGCCTTTGGAGTTTGTGAAGGAATTGAGTCGCCTTATGCCCGAACGGGTAGCGGCGGGCGAGTTTATGGAGGGGTACGGCCACTTTGCCGTGATGGCAGGAAATAAGGTGCCTAAACTGGAGAATGTCGTGTCGAATATCGGCAGCGACATTGACAACGCTGACGACATTGACAACATCAACAATATGCTCCTCGCGTCGTCGGAAATCCTCTACAACTGCACGAATGTGCAGGACTCGACCCTCTACACCCTTGGCCCACTTGTGGAGCTCCTCAGCATTCCTATCCCACTGAAACTCCCGCAATACTTGAACATCCGCCGCAATTTGTTCGCTGCTTGTGGTAATGTATCGTCGTATCCTGCATACAAGAACAGCGCCGACATTGCCGCCAATCTTGCCCGGATCTCTGCATCTTCCGACCCTTACGTCGTTTCTGCCTGCGCCATATCCCTCGGCAACTGTATCTCTAGTACGGAACAGCAGCAGCAGTTCCTAGCCCTGCACAACGGCCAGGGCGTCGTGGCGCGTGCGCTTCTCAAAATCCTCCAGATGAACTTCATGGACGTGATCCAGTACCAGGCGTTTCATTTCTTCAACAATGTCTTGACTACAGCTTTGGCCCGCGATATTGTCGCGGCTGATAATGCCCGACATTTGATGCGTCAAACAAAGGTCATTGCCGATAACTCCAACTACTACAAGGATGTTGCGACATTGTACCTTAAGTTTCTCCGGAAATTGACGACCCTCGGATTCCAATCGCTGCCCTACATTGACTTCCTTCCCTATTCGGAAGCCTACGAGTATCTCTTGCCCGTAGAAGACGCAATAGAAGTGGAGATGTTGGTGCTCCAGGTGATGTCCAGGACGAAGACCCCCCGCGTGGCCGATTTCAAAAAAGAGTTGGTGGAGAAAGTGTTAAAGATGGACACCACGGTGTCTGCAGCAGTTCTTCTTTTGAAGATTAAAACATTGGCCATTTTCATCAAGTCGCACACGGCCCAAGAGGTCTACGAGCTATACGACAACGACTTGACCGATTACCTTTCGCGGACGCAGAACTTCGTGGATCTGTTGGCTAGCCTGACTAATCAGCAGTCGGGCAGTACAGAAGCGGATGTGGTGGCCAATAATATCAAGTTCATTGGCATCTCTATTAAGGGTCACGTGGAAGACGTGCACGCCTGCAGGAATGAGTATGAAGAGCAGGTGTCCCAGATTGTGAGCAGCTGCATGGAACTCGTGGGCGCGCGTCGCACGTGACGGTGTGCGTGAACGTGATGGTAACGTATGCGGATCACGTGGGTGACCACGTGATGTTTGTTTGTGTTGGTGTACAGGTGTGACGGTGCGACGGTCGCGGCGTTTGTTCTGCCCGAGCATATTTCTTCTGCCCGAGCATATTTCTCTACGTATAAAAGGCCCATTTCCGCATCAGGATCCAGGAGCATTCTTAAGATCCATAATATCATCTATTCTTAAGGCCCAATTAGGTGTCTATTTAAATTCCATTCCGTACACCCTCTACTTCCGTTTCTAGGTGCAACCATGACCTTCTTCTCGCTTCCCCAGGTTTCCCCAGACCCTATTATCCGTCTCATGAACTCGTACAAAAACGACCCCACCTCCGACAAAATCGACGTGAGTGTGGGTGTTTACAAAACCGAGGACGGCGACCCAGACTACGTTTTCCCCTGTGTGGCATTGGCCAAGCAGAAACTCGCCGAAAATGACCCCGGTCACTGCTACACGCAAATGTCGGGAATTGGAGAGTTTGTTAGCAACGCGCAAAAAACCATTTTTGGAGAGAACCATGCCAACGTGGCCTCTGTGCAGGCCGTCCTGGGGTCTGGATCTTTACATTTGGCATTTACTTATCTTGTCAAGTGCGGGCTCAAGGACTTTTACGTGGGTACGCCTGCATGGAGCAACTACCAAGGCATGATTGAACATGCTGGAGGCAACTACCACTCGTACAATTACTACGATGCAGACAAGCAAGAAGTGGACATGGACTCACTTTTGGCTGCATTGAACGGAGCCTCTGAAAATTCTGTGTTTGTGTTGCAGGCTGTGTGCCATAACCCAACAGGAATAGATCTTAGCCAGGACCAGTGGACGCAGGTGTTTGACATTGTGCAGGAAAAACACCTTTTCCCACTTTTTGACATTGCGTACCAAGGTTTTGCCAGTGGTAACGTGGATGAGGATGCTTGGGCCATTAGGGAGGCGTACCGTCGCCAATTCGAATTCATTGCGTGCCAGAGTTACTCCAAGAACATGGGTCTTTACTCTGAGAGAGTTGGTTGCACCCACGTTTGTCTGCAGGACGAGGGACTGATTGTGGCTATTATGTCTCAATTGGTTGCATTGATTCGCCATGAATTTTCTTTTGCTCCTGCCTTTGGTGCCCGTGTGTCGGCCCTTGTGCAGCTGGACCCTGCTTTACGCAAGATCTGGGCCCAGGACGTGCTTGACGTGACTCTGCGCTTGAAGGGCGTCAGAGCAAAGGTGCTTAAACGGTTCCAGGAATTGGGAACCCCGGGTGACTGGACCCACGTGACTGCGCTGAACGGGCTCTTTTGGTACTCTGGCTTGACCCCATTGCAGTGTGAAAAATTGATTGAGGAGCACCATGTTTACGGTACTTCCAATAGCCGTGTCAATGTGGCTGGCTTGAACGACTCCAACATCGATGCCTACTGCCGTGCTGTGGATGCCGTTGTGAGAAAGTATCCAGGCAACTAGGTTTGGTGTGCTGCGTCTACGTATATTGGTATGTAGGTGATAAACATACTCACCACCAGTCTGAATCTCAGTTCAGTACCTTCACTTCTGTAGTCGTACCTACGTTCAAAGTGTATAACACGAATGTAAGCTGGATACCATTAGATACATAAGGCTCTCAGGAGGTCTCTACTAATGTAATGTCAGACTTATATGATAGAGTTCAAACTGTGGATATACTGTCAATGATAGAGTGATACGGTGGGTACTGTGGATGATGGTGATACAGTGAAAAGGTCAACAATGCCAACTCCATATGTAATAGGAAACCTTCGGTGTTAGATCCACGATAGGCAGGGCCCTGCCTATAGAGGAATCATGAAGCCTACTCTGCCCGATCCGAACAATAGTCATTGCAAACGCCGTGTCACGGCCATCTTTGTACGCAGTACTATGATGGCCCTTTCGAATATGCCAGAACAATCCTTACTATTGTTCTGATGGAGAGTTTTTCGAATGCCACGTTTCTCTCAAAGTTATATAAGCCGCTCCGGTTCCTCTCTTTGAGGAACCATCAACGAGCATAGTATTAGTAAGGCATAAATGTTGTTGAACATGTTGGAACATGCGGCATGTGACTGATAAACTTGAGGCATCAGCACACCTACGGGTACTGCATGTTAATGTGACTGCATACAGATGAAACAATGATGGGCATTGTTGAGGAGAGGCGAAGCTGGAGCTAAGCCTCTCTGGGCTCTCGCCTAGCTCTCGCCTAGCTCTCGCCTAGCGCTCGTCTAACTCTGGTCATTGTTTGATGAAGGAGGGAGATCAATCAGGAGTCCCCGGGACTAACTATATATAGAGAGGATCCCGCTCAGGTCTGAGCGGTATCAATTGTGAACAGAAGTCACGGACTTACTACTTTACATAGCAATAGAGTTACAAGACAGATGACAGATATGATTACCAAAGTCCCTCATTTGATAGAGTTATTGAAGTCCAATCATGTATCAGTTCCTCTGTACCAGAAGGTACGCGCTAACGCGCAACAGAACATGTGAGATGTGCTGACCCGTGTATGCAGGTAATGTGTTACCTGCAGTACAACGGAATTGGACAAGCCTCATAAGGTTCCGAGGAACGCATTGTTGAGCTTTATTATTCTTAGGTTCATGAACTGGAGCTGTTATGTCATTGGGAACCAATGACATCCTATAGTTGTGGAACTTAAGTATTCA